>JAMPIV010004079.1:0-211534 GCA_024509875.1 Oreohelix idahoensis
ACCTTTCCCCACCGGTAGTTGTCAAATAGTCATCTAACCAAATACTTTCAGAGTTTGCCTTCATTGCTACATTATTTCTACATATTCCTTAAGTAGTTGGCGGCAGGTTTTCTGGCCACGTGTCCCTGGTACTTTGATCATTCTTAACGTTGACTGCCTATTTATTTATGTTTTTGTCTTTTACTATATTGCTTTGACTATTTAATTCTTTGTTCTTCAAACACTCAGTTTTGCAGCTCTTTTTTTTTATTTGTACGGACTAAATGACTTTAATCTTCTTGTTCATGTATCATGCTTGGTGGCGTACGTGATCACCCCTGTCCACAACTTCCTATTTATCAACTCTATTTATCACTTCTTTGCATACCTTGATACTAAACTGTCGAGTATCTTCTCTGCTTGTCACCCTCTATCTTTATTATCCTTTAATCTTGCATGTTTTCACGATATATATTCCTGATTTCTTCTTCTCATAACATGTCCAAAGAACGTGGATTACTTCCTTCAAATGTGATAAATGAGATTTCTTTGAGCATTGGTTTCTTTCAGAACATCCTCATCTCTCTTTTTATCAGTACCTGACATTCTTAACATTCTTTTGTAAAACCACATCTCTACGGCCTTCATTGATTTTTTCTTGCTTGTTTATTAATTGTTCTTGATTCACTTCCATACGACAGAATTGGCCTTATGTAACACTGAACTCTCTTTCTTATTTTTATTGACAAAGTATCTCCATATTAATTGTCTAAGTGTCCGGTAACGAGTAATGAAATAAATCCCGTCAGCTTTTCCAGAAAATATGGAAAAGGCGAACACTGCACAATGAAAGCTAAATTGAACTCTCATTAAAAGAGCACAAATACCTTGTAATTTGTTCGTGGTGCAAAGACCACTGACCTGATGAAAGTGGTTGAAGTAACAAGAAGAGACATGGTACGCAACCAGACGATACGGCAAGGCCTTAAATCCTACCCCCTGCAGACGCAAGTAGAACAGTCCCAATTAAGATGGTTTGGCCATGTCTGCAGAATTGGAGAAGTTCGGCTACCACGACAAGAATGGGAAACAAAGAGCCAAGTATCCAGACCCCCAGGACAACCCAGAGTCCGCTGGGAAGACAACATTAGACAATCTTTGAAAGACCGAGGACTAGAATGGAACCAGACCAGGGGGAAGACAGCCGATAGGATAGTCTAGCGCTCTTTCTTCCAAACCTCTACACCTCACGGTAGAAGGGGAACGACTTAGTCAGTAAGTATCAGGACCCATACAGCAGACAGAGCTCAACATGATTTTCTCTTCCCCCCCCCCCCCCCCTTTTTTTTTCCCCCTTCCCCGCGTCACTTTTGCTTTTACCTGGAATTTTCTACTTGTTACCCTTTAGTCGCATCTTTCATTCAAAGTTATTTATAAACGCAGTTAGGTATTTGAATCTATTGACTGGTTTAAAGCTTTCTTTAATTATACAGTGTATTCTGGAGAAGTCTTTTTCTTCAAGATGACAAAAACTAGTGTCGTTTTGCTTCGTAACTTTTTCTTTCACCTTTTTGAAAAAAAGATTGTATCATCATCATATCTTCTTCTTCTTCTTCGTCCTTCGCTCTCAAATAACCACATCTATCTCTCTTATAAAAGTGGAAGTCCGTCTCAAGCTTCTCTCATCACCATCCAGTTTTTTCCTCAACTGGGTTGGAGAAGGCCACGCTGCTAAACTGCCCCTTCCATAGAGCCGACAGTTATTGAATATATGTTCCTACTGCCTTTAACATACCGCAAGTTGTTTATATTATGTCTACCCATTGATATTGTTGAAATGTGCCTTTTAGATCTCATTATACTTTCGCTTTTGTCAGCAGTGAAACGTCGAAAGCTTGCCTGGTTTGGGCATGTAACTCGTCACGACTCCTTTTTTAAAACGATCCTCCAGGGAACAGTCGAAGGTAAACGGAGAACAGGAAGGCAAAGAAAATCCTGGGCTAAAAACATCAAAGAATGGGCAGGGCTCGGGATTTCCACACTTGTACGCATTGCTGAGGATAGAGAGCAGTGGAGGACCCTGTCTGCTGATGCTTCCACCATGGCACCCCAACGACCCATGACGGTTTACGGTTTGAGATCATCATAGTTTCACTTTACAGACTGAACACATCAGATTTCAGTTCACTCTCTCACTCACTCACTCACACTCATTTATTTATTCATTCATTTTTCTTTAAAATCCACAACAAATATGTATAGAATGTGTGATTTCTGTTTACCCACCACTGGTGTAAGACAAGGTGATATCCTGTCACTTTATCTTTTCATACTCCTCATAGACGATTTCATCAAGGCATGTAAGGAGAGAACAAGAAAGTATTCAGTAAGGTACTGGAAGATGAGACAGGTCTGTATTTCAGAGCTGGCATTTGTTGATGATGTTGCCCTGATTGTTACATCGCAGGCTTATCTCCAATGCAACCTGCAAGTCTGGAAGAAAGAGCTGGAGAAAAAAGGGATGGTCGTAAGCATCTCTAAAACAAAATCCATGGTGATATCACGAGAAAAGAGAAGACATCAGATTAAGCTGGAAGAACTGGTCCTGGAGCAGGTCGAACACTTTAAATACCTTGGAGCAATTATAGACCGAAAAGGAGGCATCAAAGAAGAGTTGGCCATTCAAAAAGCAGCAGCTGGGAGACTTTTTCAGGCCGTAAATCGAGGATTCCTCAGCAAGAGAGAGGTTGGTAAGAAAACGAAGATGGCTGTATACCGCTCCACCTATGTCCCAGTCTTGACATATGGATGTGAGTTATGGACAATGACTACAACCAACAAAATGCAGATGCAAACCTCAGAAATGAGGTTTCTGAGGAAGGTGGTTAAAGTAACAAGAAGAGACGATACGGTAAGGCCTAAAATTCCACCCCCTGCAGACCCAAGTAGAACAGTCACAACTAAGATGATTTGGCCATGTCTACAGAATGGGAGAAGATCGGCTACCACGACAAGCATGGGAAACAAAGAGCCAAGGATCCAGACCCCCAGGACGACGCAGAGTCCGCTGGGAGGACAACATTATACACTCTTTGAAGGACCGAGGACTAGAATCTAACGAGGCCAGGAGGCAGACAGCCGATAAGATAGTCTAGCGCTCTCTCTTGCAAACCTCTACACCTCACGGTAGAACGGGAACGACTAAGTAAGTTAGTAAGATTCCTGTATACACACATTGGGATTCTCGCCGGTAGTATGGAGTTCTTGAACTGTGCTGAGATCCTCCTTGTGTGATCTAATGGAGGAGATCAGAGTTGTCCGTGCGCAATGAAGTTAGTCCTTAAAACCCAAACCAAACCTTTATTATCTCCACTGCACCCGGTCCCTTTGCCAGAAGCCCGCACCAAGTATTCACATTTTCTCAGATGGATGGTTTATGTGGCGATTTGTTTGAGATAATGAGGTAGTTGTTGAGTGTCTTTTTGTTGTACGCCATAATTGTTGAAGGCGATGAAGACATAGTATGGTATCTGTGGTCTGGTTTGTGTAGGATGCAGATGTGTATTCAAACAGTGAGCATTACAAGTAAGGCAATCCACACAAGGACGTCACGTTAACTCACGATGTGAAAAGTCAATGATGCTTGCAACCGCTAGTGACGGTTTTTGTATAATTTATTTTATAGACGCCACAATGACGAAGTGTGTAGACATAAACAAGCCGGTACATCATAGGTACGATCAAACAGTCATTATTACATATGTAGTCAATTCAACAGGCACAGCAGACAGCATCATAATAATGTACATCGTATGCCTTTTAGGATATCGGAATCAGCTGTACATGTAATCAGGTGTCATGCAATATTCTAATCCACATATATAAATTATTAGGTAAATATGAAGCCTAACAAATAAAATTAATAAAGAGAAGAGCAATGGTAAAATGACAGTGCTGTCCCAAAGAATGTACTCGAAATCCCCCTTGTTTTCTGCTTCGTCTGCAAATTGTAACGCTTTCACGTTGATAGTAAAGCTTACTGTATTATTACCCGCCTTCTTCAATGAAACGTGTGCTGTATTTCTTGGAAAAGCATTGAGACGTACTGCGTAATGACCTAAATTAACCCTAACATTAATTATACTGCGTTACCAAAACGAACGAACAGATGGACTAAAGGGATAAAAAGAGAAGGGAGAGGCAGAAAGCCGAACACTAAACCCGCTTCGCGCGATACACAATTACTACCATCACGCGTGTAAGTCTACATGCACTAATTTTTTTTCAGACGGACAGTGATAAAATACACTACCCTTTCCCAGAGTTAGGTTTATAAATCATAACAGACTCTTATTAGAAAAGACAACATTATATGGGTTTACGTTTGAACACATAACAGTACCCAGACAGCACATCTTCTAAACAGGAGATAGAAGAAATTGCATATTTTGAACGCAGCCACGTAGCTCCTTTAAATTAGTATTTTTGGGTTCCTTAGGGTTTGCTGACAAATAATATGTAAAACGTTACGCAAATAGTCCAGGAATTAATAAATTATACCCAAAATAAAATATTGGGGGTGCCTGACAGCATAAAATCATTTCTGCTCATAAAATTTTTTTTATAACGTGTTTGAAAAAACCTTACGTTACATAAATAGCCTACCATGTAAACTCCAAATTGATTGGAGCGCAACAAATGAAAGCCTAACCACGATTGGTCGGGCTATAAATACTATCTTGGTTGTTGGGGGAGACGGGAAAAGATAACATTTTTTCAAACACTTGTCGAAACGTGGCTCATTGGCCAGTCTCGCTGATATACACACTTGGGAGCGTTAGTTCGAGACCACTAATTCAAATAAGCTTGATAAAGCGACAGTACGTTGAAGCCAGCTCACATTTTTGCTAAAATAAAAGCCTGGAACATAGGCAGAACGGAATTTGTGCCAGTTTGTGCCAGAATTCATTGCTAATCAACGTATCTGTGTTTATTTCCATGAAATTGTGGTAAGCTTGAACCATTCAGTATCTTTTAATGAAAAATTGAATGTGAATTGTTGATTTATGCCTGTATATATATGTGTAGTTCAGTGGCAAACGTGAGGTAAAGCCTATAATGCTCCAGCCTGAACAGAGGGTGTCGGAGAGAAGTAAAACGGCATGGAATGGCCAAGTAGTACACTGACACCTGGATGATGGACTAGAAAGAAATAATGCTGGAAGTGCAGAGGCGTAGTAACCATTAAGAAGGGTAATACTGGAATAAAGTATTTCAAATGAAGCTGACTGTTGGCCTAACGCTCTGAACGCAATGTTTGTGCTGTATTGTGATCAGTGTAAAAGAGAATATAAATTAGTTATGAAGTAGAAGGTACATCCTTCTTGATTTCAGGGACAGTGGTCTTGATGGTAGTGAGCAGCACCTGGTCAGAGATTTGCTGAATCCAGAGTCGGACAGCATACTCCTTGGTCTTTTTAGCTATCAGTGAGGTGTCTCCTGAGCCCAGAGGAGAATTCGAGCAGAGGAGTCCTTTCCTGCCGCCATCACTAAAGATAAGCAGAGTTGGCCAGCTGAGCTCAACATTATGTCCCCTCATCTTGAACTGATTTTTTAAAAATTAACATTAAGAGGGGAATTTACTTGTCTTAAAATCAGGAACTGTGAACATCTACAATAATGGTCCCTAAAGACAAACTATTGAAGTCATGATGACAAATACCAACAGAGCTTGAACAAAACAAAACCAGTATTACCTCATTTTACCACTACACAATTGACACACATAGAACATTGGTAATAATATATGTCACTACAATATTCATATTAAATACATTCTGTACATAACTTGTAATTTAAATTGATTGTGATTCCTGGTTCCCTTGTAGTTGAATCAGGACACATATTCATTCATGCCAGTAATGAATACATATTGTTATTTGAAACGTTACTAGTGACTTCTTTAAGATATTCTCATAGAGTGTTATATGTATGTGAGTGTCACAGTGTTGTTAAGAGTAGTGGATTAAATTAAATTGTTTATCTGTCTGTTGTTGTGACTTACACTTCACCATACACATACCCTAGACACATAACGTAGCATCACACTATTCCAGAATAATTCTGACTGAGATATATAGATATGTGGTAGCAAGTAAGGTTATATATATAATATACTACTCTTATTAGATATATATATATACCTTCACAGCTGATCTCAGTCAGTACACTAAGTCCCTTATAAGTATTTATAACTTCCCACTTCACCACATATATTGGGGTCTCGCTCTTGGGATTTTGAATCTTTAACTATTAAAAATATTGGGGATAATTCACTTCAGGGAATATAAGAATTAAAAGGTATCCTTGGGTGGAATTAAATAAGGTTGAGCTCACGGTGCCTGTGTTGTCCATTAGAGATTGAATTGTTGGTTAGACATTGTATTAAGTTACCTGATAGACAATGGCGGACCTGGCCAAATTTCGATCTGCTGCGGTTCAGACTGCAAAAGAGTTAGGATTAGATGGGCAAGTTATGGTTGCCTATGTTACTACGGAATGTGACAAATTTATTGAACGCGAAGAAAGAAGGTTTGAAGCCGAAAGAAGGTTAGAGGCTGAAAGGGAAATTAAGAGGTTGCAGATTGAGGCTGAGGCTAAGAAATTGGAAGCAGAAAGAGAAGACAAAAGATTAGCAGCAGAAGAGAAGAAATTAGCTGCAGAAAGGGAAGCCGAGGAAAGAAGACAAGCTGCAGAAGAAAGAAGATTGACTGCAGAGAGGGAAGCAGAAAAGGAGGAGAAAAGATTACAAAGGGAACATGAATTACGACTAAGGGAGTTTGAGTTTCAAGGCCATGCTCCTGAAAATGGTGCCAGTCCCTTTGCCTCTGATGCTACGGTTACTCAAGGAGCCTCAATCTCAGCTATGAATTTTCATTTAGATCATTTTGTTGAGAAAGACGATGATATTGAGAGCTATATAAATAGGTACGAACTATTAGCTACCACGTATGGGTTGGAGAGAGAAAGGTGGAGCTTAAAGTTATCTCAGGGACTTCGTGGGGCAGCTTATGAAGTTTTTGCAAAAATGAGCAGAGGTGATCAGGAAAATTATGACATGCTAAAGCAGGCTCTTTTGTTAAGGTATGAAAAGAATGCAGAGTTTTACAGGAAAAAATTTAGGAATGCTAAACTACTGTCAGGTGAAACCTATCACCAGTTCTCTGCACGAATAGAGACATACTTGGAGAAATGGACTTCTCTGGGGAAAACCCAAGATCTTAAGGAAATGGTCCTTATAGAGCAACTAAGAGAGTCCATGGCTCCAGACCTGAGAAAGTTTCTCATGGAACAAGGTGCAGAGAGGCTGGGTGAGTTGCTAAATGTTGCTGAAAGGTATCAAGCAGCTCAAGCAGAGGTAACAGGTAATAAAAAGAAACAGGTGGACAACTTTAGGGCACCACAGAACTTTAATAAATTTGATCCTAAGGATCAAAATAAAGGTAAGCACCAATTTGATAGGCCACGGTATGACAATAAAAATAAATTCCCACAATTCGATGAAAGGAAATATGATGAAAGAAAATCTTTCAACCAAGGAAAAAGGTGGTGTAAGAATTGTCAGATGGACAATCATGACACTGACCGTTGCAGAAGGAAACCTGTGTATATGGCAACCCTTCAGGTCAGGTCGACCTCAAGACAGGAGGAGGATATTATGTTAGATACCACTCCAGAAGAGATGAGGAAGGCACAGGCTGGGGATAAAACACTCAAGCCTTGTTTCAGAAAATTGTCAACTTGTCATACAACTCCAGGCAAGGGAGATTTTTGCATGAAAAACAAGTTGATGTATAGGAAGACTGGAGCTAGATCCAATGGTCACGGACAGCTGGTTCTTCCAAAAAGATACAGGACAGAATTAATAAGGAGCCTACATGTGAAACCAGATGGGGACCATGAGAAAATAGGTACCATCATTCAAAAGGTGGCTCACAATTATTATTGGCCCAAAGCAAGATGGGACATTGAGAACTTTGTAGAAAGGTGTAGCATAGCACATGAGGGAACACCCACAAGTGGGAACATGGATCAGGACCTGGACACGCCACGGGGCAAAATCAGGCCTGATAATAGAAAGAAATATAGATTTGATAAAGTGGACCAAATGGAATGGGAAGCCCCTTTTCACGGACAAGCTTCACTTAACTGTTTTACAATGGCCACTATGCGGAGAGTGCAAAAAGATGTCTTACCCCAGGATAAGCCGAAAATCCCTCAATCGGACTTAAACAAACTGGAGGAAGAGGATGTAGAGAGGAAATATCTCATCAAGAATTTTAAGAGGGGAGACAGCCCCAAAAGAAAAATTGGTAGCGGTCGTTTTGTGAATGAAAATTCTGGGAGGAAAAATCATCACTATAAAGCTTCAAGTGGAAGAGACCATACCGGTGCATGGACAAATAGGTCCACACAATTAAAGGTCCATATGTAGCTTTGTTAAGAACGTGGACTGATGAAAAGGCAGAGGAAAACATTACATCTTCATACCAATATGTGAATGAGCTGACCACTCGGTTAAAAACTGGCTGGAAACTTGCCAATGAAAATTTGAAACAAGCCAGGAAGAAACATGCTGCCTATTATAACAGGAAGGCGAAAGACAGAAATTTGGCTGTGGGAGAGAAGGTACTGCTTCTTTTGCCTGGGAGTCAGAATAAGTTACAAATTGGATGGCAGGGTCCATATACAGTTCTAGAGAAGGTGTCTAGAACAAATTATAAGATAGATAAGAAGGGGAAAGAAAAAATCTATCATGTGAATCTCCTGAAGAAATATTTGGAAAGAGAACATCAGGAAGAGACACACTTGTTGACCTTGTCCATCGCCATGGAGATGAAAAAGGAACCACTTTCATCATTTGAATATCCATTACACCCCTGTGAGACAGCAGCACAGGTGAAAATCAGTACACATTTAACGAAAACTCAGAAAGAGAGAGTGCAACAGGTTCTAAATAATCATGCAGAGGTGTTAACAGACCGACCAGGGCATACAAACCTATTGGAATATGATATGAAACTCATAGACTCCACACCTGTCTGTATGAAACCATATTCGATTCCGTTTGCTAAGGAAAAAGCTTTGAAGGAAGAGATAGACTATCTGTTGAAGGAAGGAATTATTTCGCACAGTGAGTCTTCGTATAGTTCCGGTGTTGTACTTTTAAGGAAGCCCTCTGGAGAACATAGACTCTGTATAGATTACAGGAGACTGAATGCTATTACAGAAGGACAGGTGGATCCATTGCCGGATACAAATCAGCTGTTTGCCAGACTAAATAAAGCTAAATATTTCTCAAAAGTGGATCTGAGTAAAGGATACTATCAGATTCCAGTAAAACCTGAGGTTAGACCATACCTAGCTTTTAGTACCTCAGAAGGACACTATGAGTTTAATAGATTGCCATTTGGATTGAAGAATGCGCCTAGTGTCTTCTCTAGAATGATGAGAAAATTATTGGATCCTCTGAATAATCCCTGTATAACAAATTTTATGGATGATATCCTTATAGCAACAGAAACATTTGAGGAACACATTGACTCTCTGAACATGCTGTTTGATCGACTTAGGGAGGCAAATTTAACAGCCCGACCAACCAAATGTTGCGTTGGATGTAAAGAATTGGAATTTTTGGGACACACAGTTTATCAGGGAAACATGACCCCTGACCCAAAGAATTTAGAGAAACTACAGAAAGCCCCGAGACCACAAACCAAGAAGGACGTGAGATCCTTTGTCTCATTATGTGGTTTCTACCAGAAGTATATCAAAAACTTTAATTCAATATGTGCACCTTTAACGGAATTGACACGTAAAGGACTTCCAGATCGCATTACATGGACACCACAATGTGAAATGACTTACCAAGAATTGAAGGAAAAGCTCACAAGTAAACCCATTTTGAAATTACCTGACTTAAGTCAAGAATTCATAGTAAGGACGGATGCAAGTAATATTGGGCTAGGTGCAACTTTACTACAGAAATCAGATGCATTGGATGGGGAATTAAGCCCAGTGGCATATGCTAGCAGAAAGTTGAATAAAGCTGAAATCAACTACTCAACTAGCGAAAAAGAATGTCTTGCAGTAATATGGGCAATAAAGAAATTCAATATTTATCTATATGGGAAGGCATTTAAGTTGCAAACTGACCACAAACCTTTATCGTTTTTAGCACAGGCTAAGCATGAGAACTCTAGGTTACTCCGATGGTCTTTGCTTCTGGCTCCATATAATTTTAGCATTGAATATATATCTGGAAAAACAAATCTGGGAGCGGATTTTTTAAGCCGCCATCCGTGTGATGAGAATCACCGTAAACCCCAGAAATAATAATAAATTTCTCTATGTGTATATAGAATAAAGGACTGACATATAATGTCTGTTTTAAGAGGGGAAGTGTCATGAAATATTCTAATCCACATATATAAATTATTAGGTAAATATGAAGCCTAACAAATAAAATTAATAAAGAGAAGAGCAATGGTAAAATGACAGTGCTGTCCCAAAGAATGTACTCGAAATCCCCCTTGTTTTCTGCTTCGTCTGCAAATTGTAACGCTTTCACGTTGATAGTAAAGCTTACTGTATTATTACCCGCCTTCTTCAATGAAACGTGTGCTGTATTTCTTGGAAAAGCATTGAGACGTACTGCGTAATGACCTAAATTAACCCTAACATTAATTATACTGCGTTACCAAAACGAACGAACAGATGGACTAAAGGGATAAAAAGAGAAGGGAGAGGCAGAAAGCCGAACACTAAACCCGCTTCGCGCGATACACAATTACTACCATCACGCGTGTAAGTCTACATGCACTAATTTTTTTTCAGACGGACAGTGATAAAATACACTACCCTTTCCCAGAGTTAGGTTTATAAATCATAACAGACTCTTATTAGAAAAGACAACATTATATGGGTTTACGTTTGAACACATAACAGTACCCAGACAGCACATCTTCTAAACAGGAGATAGAAGAAATTGCATATTTTGAACGCAGCCACGTAGCTCCTTTAAATTAGTATTTTTGGGTTCCTTAGGGTTTGCTGACAAATAATATGTAAAACGTTACGCAAATAGTCCAGGAATTAATAAATTGTACCCAAAATAAAATATTGGGGGTGCCTGACAGCATAAAATCATTTCTGCTCATAAAATTTTTTTTTATAACGTGTTTGAAAAAACCTTACGTTACATAAATAGCCTACCATGTAAACTCCAAATTGATTGGAGCGCAACAAATGAAAGCCTAACCACGATTGGTCGGGCTATAAATACTATCTTGGTTGTTGGGGGAGACGGGAAAAGATAACATTTTTTCAAACACTTGTCGAAACGTGGCTCATTGGCCAGTCTCGCTGATATACACACTTGGGAGCGTTAGTTCGAGACCACTAATTCAAATAAGCTTGATAAAGCGACAGTACGTTGAAGCCAGCTCACATTTTTGCTAAAATAAAAGCCTGGAACATAGGCAGAACGGAATTTGTGCCAGTTTGTGCCAGAATTCATTGCTAATCAACGTATCTGTGTTTATTTCCATGAAATTGTGGTAAGCTTGAACCATTCAGTATCTTTTAATGAAAAATTGAATGTGAATTGTTGATTTATGCCTGTATATATATGTGTAGTTCAGTGGCAAACGTGAGGTAAAGCCTATAATGCTCCAGCCTGAACAGAGGGTGTCGGAGAGAAGTAAAACGGCATGGAATGGCCAAGTAGTACACTGACACCTGGATGATGGACTAGAAAGAAATAATGCTGGAAGTGCAGAGGCGTAGTAACCATTAAGAAGGGTAATACTGGAATAAAGTATTTCAAATGAAGCTGACTGTTGGCCTAACGCTCTGAACGCAATGTTTGTGCTGTATTGTGATCAGTGTAAAAGAGAATATAAATTAGTTATGAAGTAGAAGGTACATCCTTCTTGATTTCAGGGACAGTGGTCTTGATGGTAGTGAGCAGCACCTGGTCAGAGATTTGCTGAATCCAGAGTCGGACAGCATACTCCTTGGTCTTTTTAGCTATCAGTGAGGTGTCTCCTGAGCCCAGAGGAGAATTCGAGCAGAGGAGTCCTTTCCTGCCGCCATCACTAAAGATAAGCAGAGTTGGCCAGCTGAGCTCAACATTATGTCCCCTCATCTTGAACTGATTTTTTAAAAATTAACATTAAGAGGGGAATTTACTTGTCTTAAAATCAGGAACTGTGAACATCTACAATAATGGTCCCTAAAGACAAACTATTGAAGTCATGATGACAAATACCAACAGAGCTTGAACAAAACAAAACCAGTATTACCTCATTTTACCACTACACAATTGACACACATAGAACATTGGTAATAATATATGTCACTACAATATTCATATTAAATACATTCTGTACATAACTTGTAATTTAAATTGATTGTGATTCCTGGTTCCCTTGTAGTTGAATCAGGACACATATTCATTCATGCCAGTAATGAATACATATTGTTATTTGAAACGTTACTAGTGACTTCTTTAAGATATTCTCATAGAGTGTTATATGTATGTGAGTGTCACAGTGTTGTTAAGAGTAGTGGATTAAATTAAATTGTTTATCTGTCTGTTGTTGTGACTTACACTTCACCATACACATACCCTAGACACATAACGTAGCATCACACTATTCCAGAATAATTCTGACTGAGATATATAGATATGTGGTAGCAAGTAAGGTTATATATATAATATACTACTCTTATTAGATATATATATATACCTTCACAGCTGATCTCAGTCAGTACACTAAGTCCCTTATAAGTATTTATAACTTCCCACTTCACCACACCTAGATCCATCAATAAAGGTCAGGAAGCAAATAGTCCGTAGGACAGGCATCAATCGATGCGTGACAATATAAGTGGATCGTGAACTGAGCAAACTTGTCATATCACAGACTTTATAATAAGGAGGCTAAGCAAAAGTCAACATCACAAGATGGCGATAAAGTTACTCAGCAAAAAAGGATTCAGTTACCTGTCATCAGGAATTAAATCACATAAATCACATATGCCTCCAGGCATTTGAAATAACATAGAGATATATCATCTCAAAAAAGGAACAACAATGATGAGGACTCATTCCTGAATAAACTAAGCGAAGACTAGCACATCGCTATGTCTCGCCTTACCAGCATCTCTGCTCAGACTGACCTGGGCGGAAATCATTTTAAACCATGCCACAAACAGAGACATGCGCAGAACACGCGAATCGAATACAACTCAGCTAAACTTACGAAACGAAGAATGTTCTACGATGTTCGACTGAAGACTCAAACCTTAAAAGGAAATGAATCTTGAAACATTGCGATTGCCAACTGTTTTCAATGAACTGGCGATCTGAGCGCTCCATATATGGACATGACTCAAAATCGTTCACACAACTATCGGCAACTATACTATCAAGATAAGACAGCTTCTTGACGACAGCTATCAAGATTAGACGACTGTAGAAATAGAAGTGACTACAATTCCATGAGTTACTTCCCATGCATTAAAAAATTAACTATAGTCAAAATGCGACAAGTTTAGCGCAACATTACCGCCACCTCCCGAAAAAAAAAAATGTGCAACATTTTTTTTTTTAAATAACCAAGAGTAAAACCAAAAGCGGTTTAACAACGCACGAATTATGCGGGGATAACTAATTGCACTGCCTAATATGAGGCTACATTGACACATAAAGTGTCTGGTGAGAATATTTCTCAACAGATAAAAAATCTTATTCAAAAAATATATATATCGGGGAGGTGCCATCAACACACACTACGCTTGCATGAAAATACAATATAAATATGCAAGTTCATATCATTATAATCAAATAGCAGTGTCATACTCTAATACCGCTTAGAATGGATGTACACATCTGATATAAAATGTTAAATAGCACATTATCTAAATGTTTAATTAATACCATTACATAATGAAATTA
The DNA here is from genome assembly GCA_024509875.1 of Oreohelix idahoensis. Classification (NCBI taxonomy): domain Eukaryota; kingdom Metazoa; phylum Mollusca; class Gastropoda; order Stylommatophora; family Oreohelicidae; genus Oreohelix; species Oreohelix idahoensis. The sequence continues at coordinate 14,003 of JAMPIV010004079.1, forward strand.
AACATAAATGACGATCCAGGACACATCTCCTGTCGTTCCAAGGAAAGTGTACAATGTGGAACTCTCCATGTTTGACAACAGAAAGGTAGCTTCTCTGATCAACAATAACATGCTGAGAAAAAACAACCAATATAATTCTATTTAATAGCCATTATGTTTCATACTATACAATACATTATTATTAACAATTGTGACCGAGTGAACTTTCGGCCCTTATATTAACTACTCAGTCTTCTTCTTATATTAAAGATGGGAACAGAAGAAGATGATAACAAAGCACATTAGTATGTGTTCACCTAAAGTGAGGACAGATGTGCTAATGTATTGTAGTAATATTAGTGTGTTATGGCTCTGTTGTATATCTAGAAATAGAACAGAAGTATTAGTTGGAATCATGTGGGCAACTAGACAGAATGTCAGCCATCACATTATCCGACCCACGGATAGCTCGTACCGTGAAGTGAAAAGGTTGAAGAGCAATAGCATATCGAGTGGATCTCGAACTCTTCAAGTTCTTAGTCTGAATAGCTGTAAGAGCTTTCTGATCAGTTTCTAGAATGAAATGTGCGTCCAGGAGGAATCTTTGTAGTTTGAGAATAGACCAAACCAAAGCCAACAATTCATGGTCTAAAACCGAGTAGTTCCTCTCTGCCGCATTTAGTTTTCTAGAAATGTACATGACAGGATGCAGAGTTTCAGCATATTCCTGCATAAGTGCTGCTCCGATCCCAGTGGATGAAGCATCACTTCGAAGAACAAAAGTTCTATCAAGAGTAGGTAATCTTAGGATGGGAGGAGAAGAAAATATACTTTTAATCTGGTCTAAGGAAGATTGACATTCCTGAGACCAACGAATCAGATTAGGCGACCCTTTCTTCAACAACGTTGACAGAGGTGCCATTATCGAAGATAGATTCGGAATAAATCTCCCATAGAATTGAATTAATCCCAAGAGACTCCGGACTTGTTTCTTCGTCTTAGGTACAGAGATGTTCAATATTTTTGAAGTATTGTGGTCTTCTGTCTTCAAGAGACCATGACCAACACGATGACCCAAGAAAGAAATTTCACCAAAACCAATATAAGCTTTAGAAGATTTTGCTGTCAGATTATACTCACGTAGAGTAGAAAGTAGGTCATATAAACCCAGATAGTGATCTTCCCAAGAATCACTGAAGAGACAGATATCATCTAAGTATGCGATGACATCTGAACGATGAGAAAGAATTCGACGCATCATGCGAACGAAAGTAGCAGGGGCGTTCATAAGACCAAAGGGCATTACATTCCATTGAAATAAACCCCTAGGTGTAGAGAAAGCAGTCAGACGTTTGGCATGATCTGCTAAAGGCACTTGCCAATAACCTTTTGACAAGTCAAGTTTAGTGAAGAATCTAGAATTAGAAAGTCTAATAAGTAGATCTTCTAGTAAAGGCATAGGTTCAGCATCGAACTTTGTGACTTGATTTAATTTGCGATAATCAACGCAAATTCGTATGTTCTTATCTTTCTTCCGAACAATAACCATGGAAGAAGAATATGGAGAAGTCGATGGTTCAATTATGTTTAATTGGATCATTTCATCCAATTCCTTTTCCACTTGTGACTGAAAGTGTATAGGGATAGGATACGGCCTAACAATAATAGGATTATTGTCGGTAAGAATTATGTCATATTCTATGACCTGCGTGTGACCAGGGATGTCGGTTAGAACATCCTTAAATGTCTGTAACATCGACGAGACTTGACGATGTTCATCAACAGAAAGATTAGGAGAAATGGAGACATCTTTCCAAGATTCCATAGAATGTAGTGAAACCACTGGAAGAGGAAGATCGACATCAGAAAAAACAGATTCCTCATCCTGTATGAAAGACAGGGATGAGTAATGACCATGAGGTACAGAAGATTCGTCCGTTGCCTGAAAAATAGGCAGCAAATAGTCTGGACGCTCACGAAATTCCGTCAGCATGTTATATGGAAAGTCTTATGCTTTCCATCTATATCGACCACATAGTCAACATCGGAAATTCGTGAGACTATTGCATATGGACCTTTCCATGCAATCAGAAGTCTATTTTCCCTACTGGGGAGTAGGACGAATGCTTTGTCACCTGGACAAAGTTGTCGTAGACATCTGTTCTTGTTAGCAAACTGCCTTGCTTTTTCTTTAGCAATTTCTGACGAAGCAGTCGCTAGTTTGCATGCCTCAATGATCTTTTGCCTAAGAGCAATGACATACTCATATGAAGATTGAGTGTCATCACTAATATCATCGGCAGTGAAGAGATCGTGTAATAAAGACATAGGGCCGCGCGGACGCGCGCCGAAGACAAGTTCAAAGATAGAAAATCCTGTGTGCTCATTTGGGACCTCTCTATAGGCAAAGAGAGCCGCGGGTAAAACCCTGTCCCAATCTTGAGGATGATCTTCAGTTATCTTACCAAGTAAAGTCTTGAGCGTTCTATTCAGACGCTCAACTAACCCATTAGACATAGGATGATAGATGCTACTGAGAGATCTTTTAATGTGTAAGGTAGACATTACTTGAGACATAGTATCAGATATGAGTTGAGTGCCATGGTCTGACAGTATTTCTCTGGGGAACCCCAAGCGAGAAAATATCAGCCAAAGAGCATCTGCGATATCTATAGTAGATATGCTCTTTAGTGGGATAGCCTCTGGCCAATGTGTGCACATATCGACACATGTAAGGATAAACTGATGTCCTCTGGCCGACTTTATCTTAAAAGGGCCAATAATATATATGGCCATTTTCTGAAATGGCCGAATAGGGATGTCAGCAGCCTGGATAGGCGCAGCATGTCGTGGTCCTCTAGATTTGACCTCCTGACATACCTGACATGATCGGCCGTATATACGAATTTCCTTGTTAACAAAGGGCCAAAAGAAAGCCGCAAGGACTCTCGACTTTGTACGGGAAAATCCCATGTGTCCAGCATATTGCGAGTCATGAGCATGTTGCAATATTTGCACTCTCATACTCTTGGGAACAAGAATTTGCGAATGTGCTGACGTAGCCGAGTCTTGTACCATACGTACAAGTACGCCGTTTTTCATTTCTATCCAAGATTTTCTTTGTGTATCCTTATTTGGATCACCTTTCTTCGCAAGAATGAAGAATTTTTTTAGCGTAGGATCTTCTTGTAATTTTATGAACGAGTCACAAGAAATAACCAAGGTACTATCTTGGCTATGAACTTCATTATCATTATTCAACGAAGTTTGTGGTGTTTGTAGAGCTTGTGCTCTTGTAACCACTGCATTGGTAGCTTGCATATTATCATCTTCCCAAGCAGCAATCTGCTGTGGGGTACATTCCCTAACTCCGTGTATACGACCAATAATAAGGTCCGCAATAGGATTAGGTAAGAGACAGGCATGCACATCTCCCGTAAAGAAAGGAGTGGCAATGTGAATTACAGCAGTAGGATATTTCTCTAGAGTGCCGCCAAATGTGACACATTTGATAACCCTTCCTGTCGCACAGGATGGATCTACAAGGGATTGTCTAACACCAATAGTGGTGCATCCGGAATCGAAAAGTAGTGAGACCGGAGTATTATTAACAAGACCCTTATGTAGGATTAGAGAACCTCTCCCGTCATGTGCAACAGAAGCAGGAAGAGCGGGGAGAGGGTGACCACAACTCAAAGTCGATATTGTAGTTGGTTCGAACAAAGTACTGCATTGGGGGCACTTGTTTGCTCTCCCAAAGTCAAAAGAAGAACAAGTGACAGCGTCAGAGTTTTTATTATCAGAAACCTGATTACAGGCTCCCTGAGATTCTTGTTGAACCGAGTTAGCCTGCTGATATCTCTTTTTTTTTGTATTGAGATCTACCGCGACTACCATTACCTCTGAAGTTATCACTGTTGTTATTATCTCTGTAGTTATTATTGTCTCTATTATAACTGTTATCCTGTTTCGAATTACAGTTTCCATGATTATTATCATGTCCACATTGATGTGAACATCTATTTGTTTGGTTTTGGGGTCTACTCGAGGAAAAGCCTCTGTTACCATATCCTCTTCTGAAATGCCTAAAATTATTAGGTTGGAAGTAACGAGGACTGTCAGCTCGTCTCCAATTCTTCGAAGAACAATCACCCTGAAATTGATTACCATAATTTTGACCGTAACTACGGTTACTTTTCCTATCAAAATTTTGTTGGAATCTATGACTAGAGTTTTGACCATAAGGTGCTGCCGAAGCAACTGGCAGACCTTCTTTTACTTTAGAGTTACCAATGGTTACGTGAGGATGCGCAGTTATATACTGGCTACAGAAATCTTCCATTTCTTTTATTGTTTTAGGTTTACGTTCATGAAGGAAAGCAAGGAAAGACTCATTGACAGACGACATGACTTTGTCTCTAAGTATTAAGTCCATAAGTCCTTCATTAGTTTTTTCCGTCTTAGACAGCTCCACCCAACGTAAAAAAGTAAGACGTGTCTTTGAAATGAATTCAGAGAATTGCACACCAGTTTCTGGCAACATATTTTTAAATTGAAGACGATAGCCGTTTTCGTCAAGTTGGTATTTTTTTAACAATATAGCCCTGACAACCTCATAGTTGTTCTTGTCAGGCTCATCTACCATGCTTAACATACTCAAAGCATCACCTCTAAGTATTTTGGACAAATGATAAACCTGCAATGATTTATCTATTTTATGTACTTTACATGAAGTTTCAAATCTGTCCAAATAGAATGTTATATCGTCGATGGAAGCATTGAATGGTGGTAGATTAAGCTTGAAAGTGCTTGCATTAGTCTTATCTGAGACCTTATTTGCATCATTAGCATTACCCATGTTCATCACCCTTAATTTCTCAACTTCCAAAGCTAAGAGTTTTTCTTCATGCTCCATTTTTGCTTTTCTCTCTTGAGACTCTATTTCAAGTCTTTTATTTTCAGCCTCAAGTCTTTTATTTTCAGAGTCTTTTTCAAGTCTTTTATTTTCAGCCTCTTTTTCAAGTCTTTTATTTTCAGCCTCTATTTCAAGTTTTTTATTTTCAATATCTGCTTCTCTTTGTAATTTTTTTTCTTCAGCCTCAGCTTGTTTTTCTAATCTTTTATTTTCCACCTGCATCTGCAGTTTCTTTTGTTCAGCTTCCATTGCTTTATCATATTGAGCAGTTGCAAATTCTTCTAACTTATCACCAGTCTTCCCAAGCAATTTACCCTGCTCAATAAAGTGCTCAAATGTAGACATGATGAGTAATAATATGAGTCCACAACCTGAAATAATTAATTATCTGTTGCGTGATAAATTCTCGCAACATCGTTTTATTACAATATCTATTTTATAACGCAAGGGCAACAACTGCTTGAAATTTATAGTCACTTTTCTCGGTAAGCATTTGTCTTCCCGCGTTGGTATTGAATGCAGTTAAGTTTTGAGCTGTGGTCTTTTTGCGCTGGACTGCGCATGACTGGTCTTGTTTTTTGGTCGATCGGTTTCCGCCCACCACTAGTGGAGTGAGCGATTTGAATGGCGAAAGAGATGCCTCGTTGAAGAGGGGATCTCCGCTATTTTTTGTTCTGTCAGGGATGTGTAGTCCTCTTATGGATATTTCGTTTATTCGGGATAATACCTCTAGTGTATTTGCACATGCCGGGAGGCGTGATATTTCTGTATTTCTTGAAAGCAAGGTAAATTGACTTTTTCATTAACTCTATCGATTTGGGTCGTGAGCGATTTCGATTCATAGCCTGTCTTCGAAAGTCGTCGTCACGAGATGTTTCCCAGCTCACATGTCGCTGTATTGTACTGCATCGGTTGATGCATATTCCAAGGACCATTACTTGCTACTTTGTTAAATGAACTAGGTTTGGAAAACCTTTATTATCTAGAGGATATTTTTGAGGACATTATTTATACTTCGGCAGACGTGTCTGTCTTGCTGAAGTCAGACTAAGGAGAGTGAACTGATCTCATACATCTGGTTATCTCCTGGCTGTTATAGAAAAGGATGGAGTTTTTCACCTGACTACATTTACAGCACTATGAAATATAACATGCATCTGACTCATCATTGTAATGCTGTCTACCGTCTATTGCTGTATTGAATGTTGCTGTGATAATGACTGTTTGATGTGCCTACATATTCGCGTAACCATTTTGTCACTGTGGCGTCCACGATAAATAATGAAGAAAAACGTCAACGGCTGTTACAAGAATCATTGACTTTATACGTCGTGAGTTTACTGACGTTCTATGTGGATTGCCCTGTCATTTTTGTATGAACATTGTTTGACTGAACACATCTGCACACTACACAAAACCAGACATGCGGATACCATCCATCATCATATGGCATCACGCATCATTTGGTGGCCATAAGCTGGTTTGATTCTGGTACCAGCAAACACGGGGTCCCTTACCCACTTCATTTTCAACAAGAATTCATCAGCATCCTTCAAGAAATTAACATTCTTCAATACAGTCAACATCTTCAAAATTTTCAAAGTACTCGGCGTTGCCCGGTAAAAGTCAAAATTTCAACTTTTTGACGGAAACAAGAATTTGACAGTACCCGGCGTTGTTACATGTTGCCGGATAACTCGGACTGCTGTTATCTTTTACGCAAGTCAAGCAAGTTGCTGCTGTCAAGGTTCCAGTGCTGTCGTTTTTGTGAAGGTCAAGTGCCGGTTGAAACGGGTTGTTTTCTGAAGAAGGCCAAGTACCGATTTCCATCAACTTATTTTTGGATTAGAAGGTCAAGTGCCGAAACAACTCAACACACAGTATTTCAGAAGCTCTTGTACCATCGTGTTAGCAGTGGACGCAGTTCAGATGTGCCATCATCGTTGGAGCTTCGCTCTTTAGGACGTTGATTGACATCCGTTTTTCTGCTGTTCTACGATTGGAAGCCTATAAGTTAAGTGGCCTGTTTGTATGTAAACTGTGCCCTTATACTTCTGCTGAGTCTTCTGTGTATCATCTCATTCTATATGTTATATGTTATATGTTATTTGTATATTTATATGTTTATATTTCAGCGGGTTCTCGGTTGGGTGGTGTCTCCGTTAGATTATGCCACGTCATAGAGGTCGTCTATTGTGAGCGTTTTCTGTAGGGTTTGCAAATTTCCGATACTGGAATTTGCTAAGCGACTTCTGTTGCTATTTATGTTAGCTGTGATGACATGTTTTAATATTGTTTTCGTTATTATTTCGCATTCTTTAGTTTTGTTTTGATTTGTTTGTATTTGTTAGCCTACTCTTGTCTATAATTTAGTTTCATACAACATTTTTGTTTATACACTGTGGTGTCATGTATTTTGTTTAATTATAGCGCAGATATCGTCACATTTTTTGTGATATTTCATTAATTTCTGCTTTATTTTTAGTTGATTTCTGCGAACGTTTTTTGTATTGTTGCTGATCTTTGTTATTGTTTACATTGTTATTGTTTACATTGTTTGCATTGTTTACATTTTCAATGTTTACATTCTGCATGTGTTTACATAGTCATTGTTTACAGTTATAGTAATTAGTTAATGGGCTATGCTAATGCACTGTTACTACTACACTGATGATAAATGAATGATGAATAGTGTCGTGCACTATTGAATGAGAAGTGCACTTATGATCAAGAATTGAGTGCTGATATTTCATATACAAGCTCTTTGATTGGAGACTTGTTTCCCACAGAGACTGGGATAATATAATGTGATGTGAATATACAAGTGCTTAATTAAGACTTGTTACACTTAGGTTTGAAATAAATTAGTTAATTATTTCAGGTTTTGGACTCATATGTTAGACAACATGTCTACATTTGAGCACTTTATTGAGCAGGGTAAATTGCTTGGGAAGACTGGTGATAAGTTAGAAGAATTTGCAACTGCTCGATATGATAAAGCAATGGAAGCTGAACAAAAGAAACTGCAGATGCAGGTGGATGAAAAAAGATTCCAAATGGAAATGGAAAAACAAAAAAGGGAATCAGAAGCTGAGGAGAGAAAACTCCAGCTACAGCTAGAGGCTGAAAATAAAAGACTTGAAAAAGAGGCTGAAAATAAAAGACTTGAAAAAGAGGCTGAAAATAAAAGACTTGAAAAAGAGGCTGAAAATAAAAGACTTGAAAAAGAGGCTGAAAATAAAAGACTTGAAAAAGAAGCTGAAAATGAAAGACTTCAAAAAGAGGCTCAGGCTGAGGAAAGAAGATTACAGAGAGAGTCTGATGAGAGGAGAGATAAAGCAAAAATGGAACATGAAGAAAAGGTCTTAGCTTTAGAGTTGGAAAAATTGAAATTGACGAGCATGAGTAATGGTAATGATTCAAACAAGGGTTCATCTTCTGGTAAGGCTAATAATGATACTTTTAAGATTAAGTTACCAACATTTAGTCCTTCCAGTGATGACATAATGTTCTATCTGGACAGATTTGAACAAGCATGTACAGCTCATAACATAGACAAAGCAAAATATGTTTATCAGTTATCAGGGATACTGACAGGTAAAGCTCTAAGTATATTAAATATGGTGGATGAACCTGACAAGAACAATTATGAGGTTGTCAGGGCCGCTTTGTTAAAGAAATATCAGCTTAACGAAGACGGCTATCGTCTACAATTTAAAAACATGTTACCTGAAAATGGAGTTGAATTCTCCGAGTTTATTGCAAGAATACGCATTACTTTCTCACGATGGGTTGAACTATCTAAGACGGAAAAAACTTATGAAGGACTTATGGACTTAATACTTAGAGATAAAGTCATGTCGTCTGTCAATGAGTCTTTCCTTGCTTTCCTTCATGAACGTAAACCTAAAACAATAAAAGAAATGGAAGATTTCTGTTGCCAATACGTAACTGCGCACCCACACATAACCATGGGTAACTCTAAGGTGAAAGAAGGTTTACCAGTTGCTTCGGCAGCTCCGTATGGCCAAAACTTTGCTCGTAGATTCCAACAAAATTTTGATAGAAAGAGTAGCGGTAATTTCTGTCAAAATCATGGAAATCAATTTCATGGTGATTCTTCTTCGAAGAATTGGAGACAACCTGATAGTACTCGTTACTATCACCCTAATAATTATAGGCATTTCAAAAGAGGATATGGTAATAGAGGTTATTCCTGCCGAAGACCTCAGAACCAAACAAATAGATGTTCGCATCAATGTGAACATGATAGTAATCGTGGAAACTGGTATTCGAACCAGGATAACAATTACAATAGAGACAATAATAACTGCAGAGATAATAATAACTCTGATAACTTCAGAGGTAATAATAGTCGGGGTAGATCTCAACACAAAAAAAAGAGATATCAGCAGGCTAATGCTGTACAACAGGAAACTGAGGGAGCCTGTAATCATGTTGTTGATAGTAAAAACTTTGACGCTGTCACTGGTTCTGCTTTTGACTTTGAGAGAGCAAACAAATGCCCCCAATGCAGTACTTTATTCGAACCGGGTACCATAACTACTTTGAGTTGTGGTCACCCACTTCCCGCTCTTCCTGCTGCTGTTGCGCATGACGGGAGGGGTTCTTTAATTCTACATAAGGGTCTTGTTAATGATACTCCGGTCTCACTACTTTTCGATTCCGGATGCACCACTATTGGTGTTAGACAATCGCTTGTAGATCCATCTTGTGCTACAGGAAGGGTTATTAAATGTGTCACATTTGGCGGCACTCTAGAAAAATATCCTACTGCTGTAATTCGCATTGCTACTCCTTTCTTTACTGGAGATGTGCATGCTTGTCTCTTACCTAATCCTATTGCGGACCTTATTATTGGTCGTATTCACGGAGTTAGGGAGTGTACCCCACAGCAGATTGCTGCTTGGGAAGATAATAACATGCAAGCTACAAATGCAGTAGTTACAAGAGCACAAGCTCTACAAACACCCGAAACTTCACTGAATAGTGATAATGAAGTTGATAGCCAAGATAGTCACTTAGTAATCACTCGTGACTCTTTCATAAAATTGCAAGAAGAAGATCCTTCTTTAAAAAAATTCTTCGTTCTTGCGAAGAAAGGTGATCCGAATCAGGATACAAATAGAAAATCTTGGATTGCAATGAGAAACGGCGTACTTGTACGTATGGTACAAGATTCGACTACGTCGGCACATTCGCAAATTCTTGTTCCCAAGAGCATGAGAGTGCAAATATTACAACATGCTCATGACTCGCAATGTGCTGGACATATGGGTTTTTCCCGTACGAAGTCGAGAGTCCTTGCGGCTTTCTTTTGGCCTTTTGTCAATAAGGACATTCGTATTTACTGCCGATCATGCAAGGTATGTCAGGAGGTCAAATCTAGAGGACCACGACATGCTGCGCCTATCCAGGCTGCTGACATTCCTATTCGGCCGTTTCAGAAAATGGCCATAGATATTATTGGCCCTTTTAAGGTCAAGTCGGCCAGAGGACATCAGTTTATCCTTACATGTGTCGATATGTGCACACGTTGGCCAGAGGCTATTCCTCTTAAGAGCATATCTACTACAGATATCGCAGATGCTCTTTGGTTGATATTTTCTCGCTTGGGGTTCCCCAGAGAAATATTGTCAGACCATGGCACTCAACTCATATCTGACACTATGTCACAGGTAATGTCTACCTTACATATTGAACGATCTCTCAGTAGTATCTACCATCCTATGTCTAATGGGTTAGTTGAGCGTCTGAATAGAACGCTCAAGACTTTGCTTGGTAAGATAACTGAAGATCATCCTCAAGATTGGGACAGGGTTTTACCCGCGGCTCTCTTTGCCTATAGAGAAGTCCCTAATGAACACACAGGATTTTCTCCCTTCGAACTTGTCTTTGGCGCGCGTCCACGCGGCCCTATGTCTTTATTACACGATCTCATCACTGCCGATGATATTAGCGATGAAACTCAATCCTCATATGAGTATGTCATTGCTCTTAGACAAAAGATCATTGAGGCATGTAAGCTAGCAACTGCTTCATCAGAAATTGCTAAAGAGAAGGCAAGACAGTTTGCTAACAAGAATAGATGTCTACGACAACTTTGTTCAGGTGACAAAGCATTCGTCCTACTCCCCAGTAGGGAAAATAGACTTCTTATTGCATGGAAAGGTCCGTATGCAATAGTCTCTCGGATTTCCGATGTTGACTATGTGGTCGATATTGATGGAAAGCATAAAACTTTCCACATAAACATGCTTTCGGAATTTCACGAACGTCCGGACTATTTGCTGCCTATTTTCCAGGCAACGGATGATGCTCCTGCACCTCACGGTCATTATTCATCCCTGTCTGTCATACAGGATGAGGAATCTACCTTCTCTGATGTTAATCTTCCCCTTCCAGTGGTTCCATTACGTTCTACGGAATCTTGGAAAAACGTTTCTGTTTCTCCTAATCTTTCTGGTGACGAACATCGACAAGTCTCGTCGATGTTACAAACATTTCAGGATGTTCTCACTGACATTCCTGGACACACAGATGTCATAGAACATGACATAATTCTTACCGACAATAATCCAATTAGGGTTAGGCCTTATCCTATTCCTATACACTTTCAGTCGCAAGTGGAAAAGGAATTGGATGAAATGATTCAATTAAATATAATTGAACCATCGACTTCACCATATTCTTCTTCCATGGTTATTGTCCGGAAGAAGGATAAGAACATACGAATTTGTGTTGATTATCGCAAATTGAATCAGGTCACAAAGTTCGATGCTGAACCGATGCCTTTGTTAGAAGATCTACTGATTAGACTTTCTAATTCTAGATTCTTCACTAAACTTGACTTGTCTAAAGGTTATTGGCAAGTGCCTTTAGCAGAGCACGCCAAACCTCTTACTGCTTTTTCTACACCTAGGGGTCTATTTCAATGGAATGTTATGCCTTTTGGTCTCATGAACGCCCCTGCCACTTTCGTTCGCATGATGCGTCGAATTCTGTCACATCGTTCGGATGTCATCGCATACTTAGATGACATCTGTCTCTTCAGTGATACCTGGGAAGATCACTATTTAGGGTTATATGACTTACTGTCCACTCTACGTGAGAATAATTTGACAGCGAAACCTTCTAAAGCTTTTGTTGGTTTTGGTGAAATCTCTTTCCTGGGTCATCGTGTTGGTCATGGTCTCTTGAAGACAGAAGACCACAATACTTCCAAAATACTGAACATCTCTGTTCCTAAAACGAAGAAACAAGTTAGGAGTCTCTTAGGTTTAATTCAATTTTATGGGAGATTTATTCCAAATTTATCTTCGATCATGGCACCTCTCTCAACATTGTTGAAGAAAGGTTCGCCTAATCTGGTCCGTTGGTCTGAAGAATGCCAATCTTCACTAGACCAAATCAAGAATATATTTTCTTCTCCTCCCATCTTAAGATTACCTACTCTTGATAGGACTTTTGTTCTTCGGAGTGATGCTTCATCCACTGGGATTGGAGCAGCACTGATGCAAGAATATGCAAATACTCTGCATCCTGTTATGTACATTTCTAGAAAACTAAATGCGGCAGAGAGGAACTACTCGGTTTTAGACCGTGAGTTGTTAGCGATGGTTTGGTCAATTCTAAAGCTACAAAGATTCCTCCTGGGCGCACATTTCATTCTAGAGACTGATCAGAAAGCTCTTACAGCTATTCAGACTAAGAATTTGAAGAGTTCGAGATCCACTCGATATGCTATAGCTCTTCAACCTTTTCACTTCACGGTACGAGCTATCCGTGGTGCGGATAATGTGATGGCTGACATTTTGTCTAGATGCCCACATGACTCCAACTAATACTTCTGTCCTATATTTCCATATATTACAGAGTCATAACACACCTATATTTCTACAATAGATTAGCACATCTGTACTTACTTTATATGTACACACTATCGTGCTTTGTTGTCATCTTCTTCTGTTCGTTTTTTAAGATGATAGAGGAGGACTGAGTAGTTAATATAAGGGCCGTTAGTTTACTAAACAGCCACAATTATTAATAATGTATTGTACCTTATGAAGCATATTAGTTATTAATTAGCATTATATTGCTTGTACTTTCTCAGAATGTCATTGTTGAGCTGAGGACTTACCTTACTAGTATCAAGCATGACGAGTTCTAGATTGTGTACTTACCCTCGGAATACCAGAGCATATGTCCTGGATCGTCATGTAGTTTAACTTTACTATGTACTTGTGTCATTACATGTGAAATAATGTGCTAATTAAATTTTCCTATCAGATTTGTACATCCATTTTTAAAGACAATATTAGAGTATGCTGTTTAATGATGATTATGGTAACTTGCACACGTATATTGTATTTACATGCTAACGTGATGTGTGTTGGTGACACCTCCCCGATGTGAATATTTTTTGAGACATATTTATTTTTCTGTTAAGGTATATCCTCACCAGACACTCTATATTTAGCCTCATGTTAGGCAATTTAATTAATTATCAGCGCATAATTCGTGCGTTTTGAGCCGCTTATCGCATGCTCTTTGATATTTAAAAAAAAAAATATGTTCCACATTTTTTTTTTTTTTATCGGGAGGAGGTGGTGATATGTTGCGTGATAAATTCTCGCAACATCGTTTTATTACAATATCTATTTTATAACGCAAGGGCAACAACTGCTTGAAATTTATAGTCACTTTTCTCGGTAAGCATTTGTCTTCCCGCGTTGGTATTGAATGCAGTTAAGTTTTGAGCTGTGGTCTTTTTGCGCTGGACTGCGCATGACTGGTCTTGTTTTTTGGTCGATCGGTTTCCGCCCACCACTAGTGGAGTGAGCGATTTGAATGGCGAAAGAGATGCCTCGTTGAAGAGGGGATCTCCGCTATTTTTTTGTTCTGTCAGGGATGTGTAGTCCTCTTATGGATATTTCGTTTATTCGGGATAATACCTCTAGTGTATTTGCACATGCCGGGAGGCGTGATATTTCTGTATTTCTTGAAAGCAAGGTAAATTGACTTTTTCATTAACTCTATCGATTTGGGTCGTGAGCGATTTCGATTCATAGCCTGTCTTCGAAAGTCGTCGTCACGAGATGTTTCCTAGCTCACATGTCGCTGTATTGTACTGCATCGGTTGATGCATATTCCAAGGACCATTACTTGCTACTTTGTTAAATGAACTAGGTTTGGAAAACCTTTATTATCTAGAGGATATTTCTGAGGACATTATTTATACTTCGGCAGACGTGTCTGTCTTGCTGAAGTCAGACTAAGGAGAGTGAACTGATCTCATACATCTGGTTATCTCCTGGCTGTTATAGAAAAGGATGGAGTTTTTCACCTGACTACATTTACAGCACTATGAAATATAACATGCATCTGACTCATCATTGTAATGCTGTCTACCGTCTATTGCTGTATTGAATGTTGCTGTGATAATGACTGTTTGATGTGCCTACATATTCGCGTAACCATTTTGTCACTGTGGCGTCCACAATAAATAATGAAGAAAAACGTCAACGGCTGTTACAAGAATCATTGACTTTATACGTCGTGAGTTTACTGACGTTCTATGTGGATTGCCCTGTCATTTTTGTATGAACATTGTTTGACTGAACACATGTGCACACTACACAAAACCAGACATGCGGATACCATCCATCATCATATGGCATCACGCATCATTATCTTATTTCAAATTTAATTATAACAAGTCTTAAATGAAGCACTTGTTTACTCACAACACTATATTATCATCCCAATCTCTGTGGGGAAACAAGTCTTATATCAAAGAACTTGTGTATAGACCTTTTTGAAATATCATCAATCAACTCTTGATCATAGGTGCACTTCCCATTCAATAGTGCACAATACTATTCATCATTTATTAATCATCAGTGTAGTAGTAATGCATAAGCATAACCCACTATTAAATGTGAATTAACTACTATAAGTGTAATCAATGACTATGTAAACACAATCACAATGTAAACAATAACATTGTAAACATTACACTGTAAACAATACAATGTAAACAAGACAATGTAAACAATAACAAAGATTTAGCAACAATACAACGACATTCGTAGAAATCAACAAAAAATAAAGCGAAAATTAAAGAAATATCACAAAGAATGTGATGATTTCTACGAGAAGATAATACAAATACAAGACACCACAGTGTATAAACAAAAATGGTATATGAAACTAAACTATAGAAAAGAGTAGACTATCAAATACAAACAAATCAAAACAGAACTAAAGAATGCAGAAAAATAACGAAAACAATACTAACACATGTCATCACAACTAACAAAAAATAGCAACAGAAGTCGCTTTGCAAATTCCAGTATCGGAAATTGCACACCCTACAGAAAACGCTCACGATAGACGACCTCTATGACGTGGTATGATCTAAGGGAGACATCGCACAACCGAAAACCCGCAGAAACATAAACATATAAATATAAATATACAAATAACATATAAACATATAACATGTAAACAAAAGAATGAGATGAAACACAGAAGACTCAGTAGAAGTATAAGGGCACAGTTCACAAATAAACAGGCCACTTAACTTATGGGTATCCAAACGTCAGCCACAGCAGAAAAAACAGATGACAATCAGCGTCCTAAGGAATGAAGATCCAACGATGATGATACATCTGGACTGCTCCAACTGCCATGACGATGATACTTGAGATTCTAGACAGTACAGGCAGTGTACAGGTAGTGTAAATAACGGCACTTGACCTTATTCAACCGTAAATTGCTTGAAATCGGTACTTGGCCTTCTTGAGAAAACAACTTGTATCAACCGGCACTTGACCTTCACCAACGACAGCAACTTGACACCTTGACAGCAGCGACTGGCTTCACTTGAGTTAAACAGCAAAAGTCTGTGATATCCGGCAATATGTAACAACGCCGGGTACTGTCAAATTTCTTGCTTCTGGCAAAAAGTTACAATTTCGACCTTTTCCGGGCAACGCTGAGTACTTTCATAATTTTGTATGTAGATGTAGAATGCTGAAAAATCGCTGTATGTTGATTTCTTGAACGATGCAGTTTGTTGAATTCTTGTTGAATGAAGTGGGTAAGGGACCCCGTGTATGCTGGTACCAGACCAAACCAGCTTATGGCCACCAAATGTTGAGTGTCTTTTTGTTGTACGCCATAATTGTTGAAGGCGATGAAGACATAGTATGGTATCTGTGGTCTGGTTTGTGTAGGATGCAGATGTGTATTCAAACAGTAAGCATTACAAGTAAGGCAATCCACACAAGGACGTCACGTTAACTCACGATGTGAAAAGTCAATGATGCTTGCAACAGCTAGTGACGGTTTTTGTATAATTTATTATAGACGCCACAATGACGAAGTGTGTAGACATAAACAAGCCGGTACATCATAGGTACGATCAAACAGTCATTATTACATATGTAGTCAATTCAACAGGCACAGCAGACAGCATCATAATAATGTACATCGTATGCCTTTTAGGATATCGGAATCAGCTGTACATGTAATCAGGTAGTAAACTTCCCCTTTCCATAAGAGCTAGTAGATATCAACTAGGAGATTAAATCTGGTCTCCTATTTTTGACCTCAACAAGACAGGCATGTCTTTTGATCGTCACATTATCGTCCTCTATGTTCCTTATGCAGCAAAGGTATCAAACCTAGATCCATCAATAAAGGTCAGGAAGCAAATAGTCCGTAGGACAGGCATCAATCGATGCGTGACAATATAAGTGGATCGTGAACTGAGCAAACTTGTCATATCACAGACTTTATAATAAGGCAGGCTAAGCAAAAGTCAACATCACAAGATGGCGATAAAGTTACTCAGCGAAAAAGGATTCAGTTACCTGTCATCAGGAATTAAATCACATAAATCACATATGCCTCCAGGCATTTGAAATAACATAGAGATATATCATCTCAAAAAAGGAACAACAATGATGATCATGTTGGACAACTTCATGTTGGATAACCTCATGTTGGACAACCTCATGTTGGACAACCTCATGTTGGACAACCTCATGTTGGACAACCTCATGTTAGGACATGCCCGAGGAAGCCACAGTTCTACCCTTTGTTTGTCTCATTAGATCCTCTTGGGAACTACAAAAAATAACACTGCTACTAAATCTTTGATATCTGTATTTGTTGTTGTTGTTGTCCGCTGCATTAGTTTTCACTTTCCGCGAAGAGAAGCAGACGTAGACAGAACAACAACTGAAGAAGAGAATTGCTGACATTCAAATGACGATTAAGATATGGAAAGACCTTGAAGTGATGGCGCGCGACACTATCACTTGGTGCACGTTTGTTAAAAGCTTATCCTCCTTTAGGAGATGAATAATAGTCATCATCATCATCATCATCGTCACCTTTAGCTCGCCTAGGAGTATAGTCCTTCAACAAACTTATGCCAAGTCTTCCTGTCCCGTGCCTTCACCTCAAGGTCTTTACCTGTCCTCTTCATCTCCTTCATACCTGTCTCAAGTTCTCTTCTCCATGTGTTATGTCGGCTTCCTCTACCTCTCGTACATCGGGGATTTCAGAGCACGGACTGCCTTGTAACGCTATCAGCAGATATCCTCAATTTGTGTCCAGCGACTTCTTCTCATCTCTTGTTCATATCGCGCTTGTAGATGAAGGATACTGATTATTAATGATGTTCATTATCACAGCCCTGTGTTTCTTGTCTTCGTTTTCAGTTTGATTTTCACTGATGACAAGTAGTTAGAAATGTTCCTGTTGTTATAGCAACCAACCAGTACACTCTAGCTCCCCAAGGAGCATAGACCTTCAACAAACACATGCCACGTTCTCCTGTCACGTGCTTTCTGCTCATTCTTTCCATGTCTTTCCTCATTATTTTTATTTCTGTCTTTATTACTCTTCTCCATATTTGTTGGGGGGTCTACTTCTGCCTCTCGTGATATTTCATTGCACCTACTTAAAACTAGCGCCCATACTACTATTACATTACACGTCTGCGGTAGATTTTACTGTAGTCCATGTTTACTTACTTTGTGTTCAGCCTAACTAGTTTTTTTTTTGTCCCACAATACCTAAAGAGGCCAACGCGCAAGTTAAACTCATTCTTTATGTTAAAAAGAAGCGGTCCACTTTCAAAGGGGCATGTTATAAGAAGAATAAATCTGGAATATATCGTGACGACAGGAACACTTGAAGGAAAAAGTGATCGAGGATGACAAAAAGAGAGAAGATACTGGGCAGTTTGACATAATGGCACGGAAAGAAGTCAAGAACAGAACTAATAAATACAACTTGAGACAGGAAGTTGTGGAGTGACATGATCGCATGCGCCACCAGGCTTACTATTTGAAGAAGAAGATACATGTTGTCTCATAATTCACATATCTACCATTTTCTTTCCTTTGTAACATTAATAATTGACATCACTACCTGTCTTAGACATTGTCAATGACTGACACATCGATTCTTTTTGTTTATCGTTCTCACAGGAACTGGCTTCTACAACTGCTGGAGAGAAATCCTCAAAAAAAGGCTGACAGTCTTAGGGTGTCTGGTCAGATTGAGACGAGATGGCGTGTACCGCTATGTTATTGACAGAAGCTAGAATTATCTGCTGACAGCGACGTTGCATGGCTCCCTTTAATTGTTATATGCTGAATACTGTGTTTGTTTTTGTACATATAGTTCTGATGTTCGTTTTAGTTCATTGTAAACCTGTTTCCCTTTGTGTGAGATTTCTTGTAATCCCTATTTGTTATATTTTTTTTAAATTTATTTAATATCTGTAATTAAGACCACAGCAGTTTGTCTTCGTTTTAATGGACTTGTTTGACTCGTTTTCTCCACTACACTACTTTTTTCGGTTACTGATATACTGTTGTGATGACGTAGTATCTTTTTGTTGTTTCTGGTTTCTCTTATTATTTTTAAATACATTTATTTTATAGCATGATCAGAGCAGGCCTTGGAGTATTTAATGTCGGTCCAGTCAATTCTGTGTCAGTCCAGTAAATTTAATGTCTGTCCAGATAATTTTGTTTCTGCCCAGTCAATGTTGTGTCTGTCCAGTCAATTCTGTGTCTGTTCAGTCAATTTTGTATCTGTCCGGTCATGTTTATGTCTGTTCAAGGCGTAGAAAAGGTGTTCAAATTTGAAATGGCGAGACATCCTTCGTATACAAATTGTTTTAATGAAACGTCGGTAATAAAGAATTTAAAAATCTCGCCAACTTTTCGGGAAAATACAGAAAAGGTGAGCATTGCACAAATACAGCTAAATTGAAGACCCATTAGAAGAGCACGAATACCTTAACATTATTTTCGTGGTGCACTGACCAACGACCATAACTCATGATAAGTCCAGCTTAAAAATCAGTCAGGTACTCATCAACAGCAGGATCTTCATTTCTTTCCCTGGGGACTTCAGAGAAAGAATTGTCTTGTAATGTTGCTGTGTCCACACATTGTGTCCTTTCAAACTTCAGCGTCTTCATTTCGCCAGGTAGGGTAGCCTGTTTCCTTCCTCGCTGTCTTTTCCTTCCCTAACTCACGAACAGAGTCAGGTACCCATTTACAGTTGCGTAGACTCGAGCGTGACGTCAACATATTTCGCGCCCAATACATTCGTGGTGAAAGACCATCGCTCTAACCACTTTGTAAATCGAACACTCGTCTTACATCTAGTTACGGTTATGAGACAGAAGAGCCAGGTCACACGCAAAATCTGGAGTGTCAAGTTGTTTTGTCGGAGTCAATTGAATTCCATTTTATGTTGATTGATGTTGTTGGTTTCACTGCCAACGTTGCTACAAACTACGTTTTGTAAACTATTCATTGTCTTATTTACAATAAATACAAATTGTTTACGCTGTAAACCATTTAATGTGATGTGTTTCTGTATTTATAATTTTTGTTTGATTATTTACATAAATTTCATTTTATTGTTGATATTTGTCACGCTTAATTTTTTATTTTATTGTTCGCTTTTGTTTTGTTAGTATTACTTGCCAATGGTTCTTTGATATTTTTATTACTATGTTTGTGTATACTAAATGTGTAATTATTTATTTTTTGCTTTTAGTTTTTTTTTTATCAATACCGAAAGTATTATTATTATCAGTATTATTTTTTTTAATTATCACATATACCCAAAGAGGTGATAAAGGAAGACAAATGGACGTAGGAAGGAAACATGTTGGTATGGACTACATTCATAAAGACGTTCTCAAACACAGACAAATGTATCAGGATGAACTTGAAGAGCTAAAAAAAGAGGCAGATATATTTAAACATAAGTCAAGAATGAAAAGAAAATTTATATCTGGAAACATTTCAAAACATTCAAAGATATGACATAAGCACGAACAAGATGTACAATAACCGTCAAGGACAACAAAGATAACGCTAGAACCGAGATAATTTTCCTTAAAAATTCCCTGTCAGATAAAACTGCGTTAAAGAGGGAAAAATGGGTGCTTGCGTAGAATAGAGGGATTAAAATGGTATGACAAGGTTACCAAAGTGGAACTGATGACAAGAACCAGTCAAGTGCCAGTGGAACAAGAGATGGGAAGAAGACGATGGAGATGGATTGGACACACACTGCGGAAACCTGTTGTTAGCATTACAAGGCATTCCTTGTTCTAAAACCCCCAGGGCAAGAGAGGCAGAGGTAGACCAAGAAGCACATGGAGAAGAGAGCTGGAAACAGAGGTGAAAATGATGAGGAGAACGTGGAAAGAACTTGAGATGATGGCACGTGACACGAGGACTTGGCATGTGTTTGGGAGTGGAGGGTTATGATGAAGAGGGAAAAAGGAGAAAAAAGAAGCGACAACAGATAAAAACAACAATAATTGAGATAGACGAAGGCATAAATGGGAGATATTTATTTCCGGAAACTTTTGTGAGAAAATTATTAGTTATTAAATTATGATGAAAGACAAGAACCTTGAAAAAAAAAATTAAAATTAAAACATACATAACAGTGAGGAACACGAATTATGGGTAACTGAGCGGTAATGAAAGAATTATGAGACGATAACGACGAACATAACAACAGCACACAGAACACGTCAGACGATAAGAAAGTGTACATTATTTATTGATTAAAAAAACAAGCACACAATTTAGTAGAAATATGTACTCAGATAAAGTACTTTGAAAAAAGAAATCCATGGTGTTGAAATAATAAAAAAAATAAAAAAAAACTGATAAATAGGTATAAACGAAAGACACATTTGAAAACAAATTTGGACCTACGAACAAAAAAAGCGTTCAAAATAACATAAAATGCCAGTACGGAAAAAAAGGCATAAAATTAACACATTTTAAAACACATTATTTAAAACCTGCTTGTAAGAAAAACTAAATATAAATAAGTACCTTACTTGAAAAAAAAATAACACAGCTAAACATAATGTAAACGAAACATTAAAATACTTGAGAAACTACTGACTAAAATCAGCAACAAATAAAGTTAAATACCGAGCATGCAAAATAATCATTGGGAACAGGATTCACAGTTTTACAAGAGAAGTGAGATAAATAAAATGAGGTCAAACAATCGACAATTGAAAACAATAAGTAAACAGGCGTTAAATAAGCTAAACACAAATACAAGACTATATATTTATATCAGTTAGTTTCTTCACACACATTTTCGCAAATTTAGTTATTATCTATAACAGAACGAAATGCGCTTTCCCGCCTTACTCTGTTGAGGAAACCTGCAACTGTCAGCCTTCGTGCTGGGTGGTTTTCTAACAGTTTCAGCAACCATTCTCTGTCAGAATGATAAAAAGAATGTATTAGATTTGTCTTACAACTAAATTGTTACTATGTCTAAGTCTGAAAAAAAAGAATTGTAATTAATGAAACAAGAAATACGCGGAGAGTGAGAGAATTGTCAATAAAACAGTTCCTGCAATCAAGAGTCAAACAGTTTCTATGGCAACGATATTATATTCGTTACCTCGTGTAGTTTTCCGGGGGGTGTCTGTTATAAGATAGATAAAGAACAGGATTACTGCTCATTCAGACAAGATCCCTGATGTGGAACTGATGACAAGAACCAGATGACAGACAGACAGTGCCAGTGAGAACCTGGATGACAAGAACCAGACAAGTGCCGGTTATAAAGAGATGAAAGGAACCAGACAAGTGCCGGTAGAACAAGAGATGACAAGAACCAGACAAGTGCCGGTAGAATAAAAGATGACAAAAACCAGACAAGTGCCAGTAGAACAAGAGATGACAAGAACCAGACAAGTGCCAGTAGAACAAGAGATAACAAGAACCAGACAAGTGCCGGTTGCACAAGAGATGCCAAGAACCAGACAAGTGGTGGTTATAAAGAGATGACAAGAACCAAACAAGTGCCGGTAGAACAATAGGTGATATTGGACACATATTGACGAAACATGTTGATAAGATTACAAGGCAGTTCTTGTTCTGGAATCTTCAGGGTAAGACAGGTAGATGGAGACCAAGGAAAACGTGGAGAAAAGAACTGGATACAGACATGAATGACATGAAGAAGACACAGAAAGACCTGGAGCGGATGGCACAGGACAAAAAGGACTTGACATAAGTTTGTTGAAGGTCTATTCTCCTGGCTGAACTTAAGAGTGATAATGACACAACCACCGCTACAAGACCATGTGAATAATTTATTCAAGCTTTCAACTTTAGTGGTGGCTCCATGCTACATTGTGATCGGAAAAAAGGAGAAAGATTAAAAATAATTTTAGTTTGGTTGGTCGTTTTATTTTGCGATTAACTGTCTTTTTATATATAACAATAGAGTAAAGGTGACATGTTTCTGGATGTCTAGGAAATCATTAGAATACTGCTTCATCAAGCATGTCGTAAGAGCCAACTAAAATATGGTTGTGCATAGGGTTGATGACCTAATCATGTAAAGCAAATTGATACAGAAACCACCGCTGCAAGAATACAGAATTGTTTTAGTGCAGGATCAGCTGTTGTGGTCGCTCCATACTCCATAAGGTGGGGATATGGAAATGGTTATAATGATATGAGGAGGAGAAAGAGGAGTAGAGAGAGAGAGAGAGAGAGAGAGAGAGAGAGAGAGAGAGAGAGAGAGAGAGAGAGAGAGAGAGAGAGAGAACGAACTTTATTTTTAAGGGTTGAGTATTAGGAATATAGGCCCATCAGAGAAATAAAGAAAGAGAGATAAAATAGATTATACCAGACTGAGAGAGAGAGAGAGAGAGAGAGAGAGAGAGAGAGAGAGAGAGAGAGAGAGAGAGAGAGAGAGAGAGAGAGAGAGAGAGAGAGAGCGAACGAAATTTATTTTCAAAGGGTTGAGAATTAGAAACAAACGCCCATCAGAGAGAAAGAGAAAGAAAGAGAGAGAGAGATAGAAAGCGAGAGAGAGAGCGAGCGAGAGAGAGAGCGAACGAACTTTGTTTTCAAAGTGTTGAGAAATAGGAAAATAGGTTCGTCTAAGAGAGAGAAAGCGAACGAACTTTGTTTTCAAAGTGTTGAGAAATAGGAAAATAGGTTCGTCTAAGAGAGAGAAAGAGAGAGTGCGAGAGAGAGAGAGAGCAAACCAACGCACTTTGCTTTCAAAGAGTTGATAATTAAACACACAGGCCCGTCTAAGAAAGAGAGAGAGAGAGAGAACGAGCGAACTAACTTTATTTTCAAAGAGTTGAGACTTAGGAACACGGGCTTGCGGGCTTGTCTAAGAGAGAGAGAGAGAGAGAGAGAGAGAGAGAGAGAGAGAGAGAGAGAGAGAGAGAGAGAGAGAGAGAGAGAGAGAGAGAGAGAGAGAGAGAGAGAGAGAGAGAGAGAGATGGGTAAAGAATGTTATTGCAAATACTACAATTCACTGTTTACTGTAAATTTTAAAAAAATTTAGACAAAAGATTCCGTACCTGATACTTGCGGGCAGGTATATATAAAATTCTAAAACTAAATATGTGTTTACATTGACAAGCAAATAACATTTAAAAAAAAAGAAACAAATAAGACAAAAGATTCCGTACCTGATATTTGAGGGAAGGTCTCGCTTTTTTCTGGCCTCGGCGTAATAATGAATATTGTCATCGGGATTCCGCTCTAGTACCAGCGCCCACATCACAACACCAAGACAATAAGAGTCCATCTGAAGATAATAAATGACAATGTAAACATAAGAGTGCTACAAAGGTCTATAAAGTTAAGAAGAATATAAAGTATTGTTTTAAATAAATACACGAAGAACCAAATTTTGCTGTACATAAATATTATCTTTATCATCCTTCAGCGCCACAAGCATCATAGGCCTTAAAAATTTATTCCGAGTCTTCCTTTCTCATGCCATCAGTTCCAGTTTTTTTCATGCCTTTTTCGTCTTTTTCATATCTGTTACCAGTTCTCTTCTGCATGCGCTCACTTACCCTGACGATTCCAGAACAAAGACTGATTTGTAATGCTATCAACAGGTTACCTCAGTGTGTTATATCCATCGCCAGCGTATTATTCCATTGACAAGTGTCTGGTTCACATCATCAGTTTCAAATTGATGACCTTATAGTACTATTTTCATCCTTCTGTTCTATGAAAGTACTCAAATATGAAAGTTGCAGCTTTTAGATTGTTGCCCATGTTTCATGCCATATGATAGGACTGACTTGACATCTGAGTTGAACATTTTGAGTTCGTTTTATTTATGTCGGGTTAAGGTCCCATTAAATTAATCTTTATGTTTACTTATTTATTTCAAGTTAAATACATTTAAAAATATTTTTTTTTTCAAGCAGCTAAGAGGAAATACTGGAATAGAAGAAGAAAGACAAAAGGAGATGAAGCAGCAGGTATAAAGAGTAGCTTGAGATGTTAAAATGTCACTCTTGACGTATCTTTCCCGTCACTGATAATAACAATATTTCTCTATAATAGACGCTTTCTTGTCAGCTTGTCCCTTTAGACAACTGCATACTTAAATACTGAAAGTTTGTACAGCCAGAAACGTTGGTTGTTGTTGTTTCTTAAATCAGGATAAATTGTTTTATATTAATGTTCATTTTTATTTATATCTTCTTAAATAAAATATTAAAACAAATATTGTTAGAAATTAGCTAATAGTGAACGCTGAAGTAGAGAAAGAAAAAAGAGGAGATGAAGTAGCAGGTAGGAAGAGCAACATGAGATATGAAAACTCGGAAAAATGAAAACATATTTGTATTAAGAGAATATTATAGTGAAGACGAGTCTGCATATTACAAGACAATGATAGACTAGGAAGATCATCATCAGCTCAACCCGTAACCCGTCATGGGTCTTAGGGGTGCTATGGTAGAAGCATCAGCAGACAGGGTCCTCCACTAGAAAAATACAAGAGAACAAATAATAAAAAAGTGTAAGTAAATAAATTTACTCACTTTGTAAGGATCCAGTTCCTTGTCTGCTGGTGCTCCTATTCGTTCTGGAGCAAAATAACAAGATGTACCACCACATTTCCTTTTGGGCAATGTGTGTTGGTCAGGAAACATTTTCTTCGAAAGTCCGAAGTCTCCGAGGATAGCGTTGAAATCATCATCCACGAAGATGTTGTCTAATTTTACATCAAGGTGTATCGAAGGGCACAAGCCACTTGAATGACACAGAGTTCAGATAACTCAAGGCTGAGATCACCAACGTACTGGTCTATTGTACCTCTCTGATAGTAGTACATACTGAAGGCCACGTACTCTGGACACTCACCGGCGATGAGACATTTCATCAAATATGGGTGATCAAAAGACTGCATGCATGAATTGCACTTCTGCATAAAAAATACGCTTATTTCTGTTCTTTGTCTCCTGATCCAACAGCGTGAACTTCTTCACTGCTCGTCTAGCGTCTGTGTCCGTCAAAAGTTTGGTCAACACGACCTCTCCACACATTCCCTCTTTCAATCACTTCTTCTGGCTGGAGCTTTATTGTGTTTAAGAAATCTCCATCCAGCATGTACACTTTAGGACTGCATATAACGGACTGGGCCATGTTGGTAGCTGATACAGACTGATACAGGCAAATCAAACTAGCAGAAGTAACTATCTTCTCAAACGTGAAAGTACAAAATGATAATCGCGTACAGAAGAATCTACAAAAAGCAGCAATAATCCACAGCGCACACAATTTCTGTGGTTGGAAACAGACTAGGCAGACACAAACGTAGTTTAGCTTATATATACTTCGCTCCAGCTCATAATTAGGGAATCATTGTTAGAATTATCAGGCATCCACAGAACTGATGTTCTCAACTCCCGGGTTTGTTGCATGAACAGTGGACACGACCATTGTAAAAAGACCGCCAGGTTCTAAGAAATAATGTACCTGACATTGCTGTATTTATGTAAACAAACCACGCGACCGGGACATCTGAAACCTGTGACGCCAACAAGAACAATGAAGACGTTGGTCAACCGTGTCCGGTAGGTAAAACAAGAGCAATGACCACAGAAGTGCCAGTTTTTGTAATTGGATTAACTTAACTCGTGATTTTTGGAACACTAAAGACGACAGTCCCAATTTGTAGACTATTGAAAATATACCTTTCAAGTTGTCTTAGATACAGCGCTGGCTATAATGCCTTTAAGCGACACCGTTCTAATTAAGTATCATTATTGTCAACGGAAACTATTATTAGTAGCGTTCATTCTCAAAGAATATGTTTGTAGAGCTGCATGACACATATCAAATGTTAGAAGATATCATGAAGAGGGTAATCTGGTGTTTCGGTGTGGATAAAAGAATATGAATTCGAAAAGTTACATTCTCTATTTACTCGTTAACTTTACTTTCTTGCCAAATATAATTTTTTTTTCTATGTATAATTATCATCATCATCCTTCAGCACCCCCACCCTCCCCCCAAATAGCATAGACCTTTAATAAACTCATACATATTCTCCAGTCCCGTGCCAGCCATTCTAGATATATCCGTGTCCTTCAGTTCTGTTTCTGATATTTAAATTATTTTCCTTGGATACGGCGGCACTCGCTACAAAATCATTTAGTGACATCTTTCCAATTAGAATGTATTATTTTCTCGAGGGAATATTTTTGTTGCTAATTCTGAACCGATTTTTGCTGAATCAGATGAAAATATAAAAGTGTAGAAGTTAACAGGAATAAAATAACTGTATGTTTCAGTTGGGATTGTAAAAATGTGCATTTATTATTTGTGTACTGATAGTGACGTGTATTAGCACCAGAAAATTCTACTTTTGTGTTTACATGAAATAAATTATTTTAAATCTTAGATATATCAACAGTGTAACGCAAGAATGAAAGCGCGTACCAGCCAGACGAATTAATAAAACTAACAACAACAAAAACACTATCAGCACAAAAACATCATCATGTTTGTTTTCTCCCGCTCCTAATGGAGCACAGGGTAACAACACCAGCTAGCCTCCTTATAAAAAGCCTGCATCAAATCATTTATGAGCTCTTGTAGCCGAGGTTTCTGTATCACTTTGTGAACATAGATAGTACATTATTATTGAGGCAACCAAAGGTTATAAATAAAAAATAAAAAAAATCTTTTAATGTAAGAATAAACTGTAATAAATACGACGGAGAAACAAACACTTTTTCCTGTGTATATTAGATGTTTAATAAGTTAGTTGCTTATCCTTTACAGGACGTGGAAATCAACTCCAGCTTTTAATGGCTGTTTGTGATTTTTCTAGGTAATTTTTTTTTCATTCAGTCGTTTGCCATTGCTTTCTGAACGGTACGGCGCTTATACCATTGTTAAAAATCCACATAAAGCGATCTGCTACCAAACCGCCTGCAGCAGGTTTCGAACCTGATATATCTGGATTATGAAACTGTCTTCATATCCATTAGGCCACAGACGCCGACAGATGTTTAATAAAGGGTTGTCAAATACATGAAAGAATTGGCTGATAGTGAAAGTCAAGTACAAAATAAACCTGTAAATACTATGGTTGATAGACATTAATGTCCCTAAAAAATCATTATTCTAACAAGTAACTTGGAATCATCAAGTACTGTTGTCATCAACTTATAGGATAGAAATATGAAAACTGACAAAGCAGACATATGAACATTCTGATAGAGTAGAAATATGAACACATTAACAGAGTAGAAATATGAACACACTGACAGAATAGAAAAATGAAAACACGGAGAGAGTAGAAATATGAGAACACTGACAGAGCAGACATATGAACACACAGATTAGAAATGTGAACACACCAATAGAGTAGAAGCATGAACACATTGACAGAGTAGAAATATGAACACACTGACAGAGTAAAATTATGAACACAGTGACAGAGCAGAAATATTAACAGAACATAATTATGAGCACAGTGGCAAAGTAGAAATGTGAACATACTGAGAGAACATAATTATGAGCACACTGACAGAACATAAATATGAACACACTGACAGAGGAGAAAAATGAACGCAGTGAGATAATAGAAATATGAACACATTGACTTAGCAGAAAATGAACACATTGACAGAGGAGAAATATGAATACATTAAAGAGGAGAAAATGAACGAACTGAGAGAATAGAAATATGAACACATTGACAGAGGAGAAATATGAATACATTGACATAGTAGAAATATGAACATAATAATAGAGTAGAAAGTTGAACAAATTAAGAGAGGAGAAATTTAAACAAAATGACAGAGTAGAAATATGAACACCCTGACAGAGCAGAAACATGAACACGCTGACGGATCTTTCGTCAGGACACTGGTTTTCAATAAATTCACACCAAACCTTCCTCTCTTGCGGCATCTGTTCACGATTATTTCATGTCACCTTTATCTATGTCAGGTTTGTTTAAAACTGAAGATTCTTGTTGCCCTTTATGCCAAGAGAAGCAACCACAGAGACATATACTCTCAACATATAAGATCTCATTTGGACAAGGGCCACGAAATACTTGGCGACACAAAAGAGCCCTAAATGAGCTAGCTACTATAATAGACTTGGCAAATAGTAAAACTCTGCCTACTATTATAAATATACAGACTTCCTAAAAACAGGAGTATCAACAAATCCAGAACATAATTACGCTTATTAACAATGTATAAAGATTACAGTATAAAATACCGAAAATTGATGTAGCACACATTGAGAAAACACTGATAGCATTACGAGGCAGTACGTACTGTGAAACACCAAGGGTAAGATAAATAGAAAGAGACCAGGACAACCTGTGGAGAAAAGAACTGGAGACAGACATGATAGGAGTAAAGATATCAGTGTAAGACCTTAAACATAAGGCACATGATGGTAGTATTTGTTGACGGCCTGTGCTCCACAGGGAGCTGGTAAGTAATGATGATGATGATGGTGATGATGATAATGATGATGATGATGGTGATGATGATAATGATGATGATGATGATGATGATGGTGATGATGATGGTGATGATGGTGATGATGATGGTGATGATGATGACTATGGATGATCTGTTTCCAGTTGTTTCTTTAGATGTTCTTGTCAAGTCTCTTGGCCCTTCCATTTCTTACTGTTGTATCGTTTGAGGACATTTTCAATCTTCCTTTGCCGTTCTTTCGGTTTTTGGTTTGATTTTTGGCCCGTGCACAGAAAAACTAGTGATTGCCATGCTCATGGGCTACACTTCGGTCTCTTTACTAGCAGGGATGTTGCTATGATATGAGATATTACAATGTTGTTTTGAATTGCCGATATAGTTTCAAAGTGTTGCTTTAAGGATATTAAGTCGAATTGCTGAGTGATTCCTGGGTATTTTTACTTCTAACTGAGCGTCTGTGACAAGCATCATATGTCTATTAACACCGGCTAAAGTTGAAGTGCAAGTTTTTTCTCCGAACTTCCTTGACAATTTAGCAGTATCTACTGACAGTTTTTGTTTTCCTATGTGATGTTGTGATGTTGCTTAGTATGAGAAACATTCCTCCGCCACCTTCTCATTTGCGTCAATTGCTATTACATCTATGTAAGCGTATGTTCAGAAACTGCTTATGTATGTTTCATAATTAGCTCTTTCTCGTGTGCCGCTGTATGGGCATTTGTCTTGTTATATATATATTCGTGTGTTAGCGGGGAGCGAAAGGGAAGCAAAGAATAGTAACACTGTACTCTACCAGGCATGTCGTAAAAACCGACTAAGCAGGGTTGGGCATGGGGCTGGTTACCCCATCCCGTATAAAACTTCTTACCAAAAAAAACTTCAACAAACATAGACAAGTCAAATACAGAATATAAATCACTCACCCGCCCAAGACAGAAGAAGCTCGTCTGGAAAGCAGGTGCATGAAGCAACCCAGAGAAAGCCGAAAGGAGTCTGGGTTGCCGAATAACCTTTCTTCGTGTAGGAAAATCGCCAGGATTGGCACCTGGAATGTTCGCATTCTATGTAAACAAGGGAAAACTGCACAGGTAACAGCGGAAATGACAAATTACGGGATTGATATCCTAGGTCTCTGCGAGACACGGTGGAAGGTCATAGAGAGGAGGAGATTGATCACAGGAGAAATGGTGTTGTCCTCAGGACATGAGGAAAGAGCCCACCACAGTTAAGGGGTGGTTATAATGCTGTCTATGAAAGCACAGAAGGCACTTATAGAATTGGAAGCAATAAGACCCCGAATTATAACAGCAAGGTTTAAATCAGCCGAAAAGAAAGTAAATATAAACATCATCCAATGTTATGCACCAACAAATGATAAAGAAGAATCTGAGAAAGAAGACTTTTACACCAGACTACAAAATGTGTAGGACAAAAAGAAAAGAAAGGACATCACAATTTTGATGGGGGACCTAAACGCAAACGAGGAACAGACAACACCGGCTTTGACGAAATCATGGGAAAGCATGAATTATATATGATGAACGAGAATGGGGAACTATTAGCTAACTTCTGTGCTTCAAATCAACTAGCTATAGGAGGAAGCATATTTCCACATAACAGAATACATAAAGCAACATGGATATCACCAGACCACAGAACTGAGAATCAGATTGATCACATATGCATAAGTAAGAAGTTTAGGTCATCATTGCATGATGTGAAAGTATGTAGAGAAGCAGATGTGGTATGAGACCACCATCTTCTGTTGGCTAAAACAACATTAAAACTCAAGAAATTTACAACAGTATATAGCTATAGACAACAGTATAATGTGCGATATCTAAGAAATCAGGAAATAAGAGAAATATTTTCAATCCTAGTATCCAACAAATACCTTGTACTCCAACAGCAGAAGGCATGGATATAAACAGAAACCATTACCAAGATAGAAGACAGGAAAAACAAGAAAGCAGATTTAAACAGAAGCAAAACAAGACGCTCCAAAGCCAAGGCTCACGAATTGTACATAGAAGCAAACAAAGAAGTAAAAAGAAACATCAAAAGAGATTGGAGGAAGTATATTGAAGTGTTGGCAAGGGGAGCAGAGGAAGCTGCAGTCAAAAAAATGTGAGGGACCTATACAACAACACAAAGAAGCTAACAGGGAAATATAAGCAAGCAAATGGCTTCATAAAAATAAAGAATGGAAAATTGCTTAGTAATATCATCATCAACATCGTCTCAACCCGTAACCCGTCATGGGTCGTAGGGGTGCCATGGTGGAAGCATCAGCAGACAGGGTCCTCCACTGTTCTCTATCTTCAGCAATGCGTACAAGTGTGGAAAAGCCGTGCCTTGCCCATTCTTTGATGTTATCAGCCCAGGATTTTCTTTGCATTCCTCTTCTCCGTTTACCTTCGATTTTCCCTGGAGGATCGTTTTCTAAAGGGAGTCATGACGAGTTACATGCCCAAACAGGCAAGCTTTCGACTTTTCACTACTGACAAAAGTTAAAGTATAATGAAATCTAAAAGGCACATTTCAACAATATCAATTGGTAGACATAATATAAACAACTTGCGGTATGTTAAAGGCAGTAGGAACATCTATTCCATAACTGTCGGCTCTATGGAAGGAGCAGTTTAGCAGCGTGGCCTTCTCCAACCCAGTTGAGGGATACACTGGCTGGTGATGAGAGAAGCCTGAGACGGACTTCAACTTTTATAAGAGAGATAGATGTGGTTATTTGAGAGCGAAGGACGAAGAAGAAGATATGATGATGATACAATCTTTATTTCAAAAAATCCCTGGAGTATCGTTTTCTAATGGGAGTCATGACTGATGTTACTTTTCCAGATCACATTCAGCCTTGTCATGGCAGCTGAGGCCATCTCAAGCCTTGTCTTGATTTCTTTACTTGATCTTCCATCACTACATATAGTGGACCCTAGATATTTAAAGCTGTTAACTTCTTCTAACATGTTTCTTATGGCTATTCACCAATATCTTGTTTTTTTCTATATTAATTTCCATCCCATATGCTCTTGTTACTTTCTCCATTCTAGAGGTAAGGTCTTGAAGTTCTGATTCTGTTCCAGCTATAAGATCGATATCATCAGCAAAACGTAGATTGCAAAGCGGTCGGCCTTTAAATGATATGGTTGTTTTATAGTCGTAGAGAGCCTCCTGCATAATATGTTCTAGATATATATTAAAGAGCACTGGGGACAGGATACTTCCATGACGAACTCCTACAGTTGTATTGAAAAATTCTCCAATGTCATTGATTGCAAAAAAATAGCACTGCTTGCGTCCTTGTATAGTGCTTCAATGATATCTATGATGTTGGTATCAAAATTGAATTTTCTCATTATTTCCCATAAGCCTTCATGCCAGACTTGATCGAAGGCTTTTGTGAAATCGATGAAGTTATGGTATAAATCGTGTTGATGCTGGAGATGTTTTTCGATCAGTAATCTAATACTGAAGATTTGTTCTGAGGTACCTCTTTTTGGTCTAAAGCAAGCCTGTTCCTCGGACAAGATTTCTTCTGATTTCTGTTTTATTCTGTTCAAAAGTATCCTTAACATCACCTTACTTGGATGACTAATAAAGCTAATGGTTCTGTAATTCTTGCACATTTTTAGATTTCCTTTCTTTTGAAACGGTATTACTAATGACTGTGTCCACTCTTTCGGCCATTTTTTTTTTACTCCATATAATATACAAGAACAAATGAAGAGATGGACAGAACATTTTGAGGAACTTCTCAATAGACCAGCTCCAACTTATCCCCCAGACATCCGGCCAGCAGAAGACGAGACACTAATCAGTTGTGAACGACCACGTCGAGAAGAAATAAAGAAAGCCATAAAGTTTCTGAAAGATGGAAAAGCAGCTGGTCCATATGGAATTTCAGCAGAGGTCATCAAAACAGATATTGATTCCTCTACAAAGTTATTATACAAACTACTTTGCAAAGTATGGGAGAGAGAGGAAATACCATCAGCATGGAAGGAAGGTTATGTGGACAAGTTGCCTAAGAAGGGAAATTCACAAGAGTGCACAAATTATAGAGGAATAATGTTACTATCAATGCCAGTAAAAGTATTAAACAAAATCATCCTTGAGAGATTAAAAGAGTCCATAGACATGCAACTGAGAGATGAACAAGCAGGTTTTCGACAAAACAGATCCCGTACAGACCAGATTGCCACATTGAGAATAAAAGTTGAACACAGTCTGGAATAGAATTCACCGTTATACATCGGATTCGTGGATTATGAAAAGGCATTTAACATTGTAGACAGAGAATCAATTTGGAAATTGATGAGGCATTATGGAGTTCCCATAAAGATCATTAACTTAATAAGGAAGACCTATGAAGGCATGACATGCAGAGTTCTTCACGAAGGACAACTTACAGAACCGTTTAGAATTAGAACGGGAGTGAGACATGGATGCCTCTTGTTTTCATTTCTTTTCTTACTAGCGATATTTTGGGTTATGAAAACATCGCCATCACACAACAGAAATGGAATCTAATGGAATCTGTCTAAACAGCTAGATTATTTGGTTTCGCAGATGACTTGGCTCTACTGTCCCGTAACCATAATCAGATTCAAGAGAAAATGAAAATTATCGATGAGAGGGCCTGAAAATACTCAGGGAAAAGACAAAGATTATGAGAATAAATGCAAGAAATGATAACCAGGTTCAACTTGAAGGAACACCACTAACGGATGTAGAATCGAACATATATCTTGGCAGTAATGTAGACAAAGTTGGAGGGACAGACAGTGATATCAAAATAAGAATACAAAAAGCAAGAGGAGCTTTCATTGCATTGGGAAACATTTGGAGAACAAGAGAAATCCAGTCCAATACGATAATAAGAATCTTCAACTCAAATGTGAAGTCAGTCCTATTGTATGGCTCTGAGACATGGAGAACAACAAAGACAACTACTAAAATGCTACAGACTTTCATAAACGGATGCTTGCGTAGAATAGAGGGATTAAAATGGTATGACAAAGTCACAAATGTAAGATTGATGACAAGAACTAGACAAGTGCCAGTGGAACGAGAGTTGAGAAGATTTCGCTGGCGATGGATAAGACACACATTGAGGAGGCCTGTTGATAGCATTACAAGACAGTCCTTGTTCTGGAATCCGCAAGGAAAGAGAGGCAGAGGTAGACCAAAAACACACGGAGAAGAGAACTGAATACAGAAGTGAAAATTATGAGGAAAACATGAGCGGATGGCACAGGACAGGAAGACTTGGCATGTGTTTGTTGAAGGCCTATGCTCCTGGGGGAGCTAAAGGATATTGATTGATTGATACAAATATATATATATATATATATATATATATATATATATATATATATATATATATATATATATATATATATATATATATATATATATATATATATATATATATATATATATATATATTATTATATTATATATATTTATTTATTTATTTATTATTTATTTATTTATTTATTTATTTATTTATATTATTTATTTATTTATTTATTTATATTTATATATATTTTATATATATATATTTTTTATATTTATATATATATTTTATATATATATATATATATATATATATATATATATATATATATATATATATATATATATATATATATATATATATATACATACATATATATATATATATATATATATATATATATATATATATATATATATATATATATATATATATATATATATATATATATATATATATATATATATATATATATATATACATATATATATATATATATATATATATATATATATGGTGGTCATAAAGTCTTTCACTGATTTCAAAAATTTAAAAAAAAAGTATTCTGTGCAGAGACACTTGGTTCCTTGGAGATTATTACAGAATTTCACAGTATAATTAAGTTGGTCACGCTGTAGAGTGACAACCCTGATACAAATTTAAAACCCGTTTTGGTCATGTGACCTGGAAGGAAATGCGCCCGATTTCTGGCGGGGAAAGTCAGTAGAGTTTCTGGCCATCGACCGGGAGAGGTCGTTTGTTGTTCCCTGTCAGCATTTTGCTGGGATTATGGATGCCACAGTTGTTCATTCAGGGTGCTTGTCATTTATTCATGTGGTCGAATTTGGTTACATATGTCTAGAACAGTGGTGTAGTTCTATCAGCATTATTTTCGTAATTCATTGATGAGAAGTCATTTGTAGTTAAGTATAGCGTTATCATAGTGCAGGACTTAGCCGGTGAGCGAAAGTCATTGTGTTGATTACCCAGTATAACGTACCCGCGAGTTTTGATAGTGATAGATTGAGTTGTTGATTATTGCAAGTGATATTGGCATTCCTGTTGCATTGTATTGCATTTGTATTTCGAGCCGTGCGTGGCATTATTGTGTGCATAAGTATTAAAGGGACCTTAACCTGTAAAGGTGTTATGGTGATTTTATGTCAGCTAGTCTTTGTTGTGGTCGTACTCTTAGATAACGAGTTTTGATATTGCTAGTATTATGATCCAATTGCTGATGGTGTTAAATCCATATCACAGTAGAGATAGTCACCGAAATATATTTAGTTGGTTACGCTTGTCATGAAATATTCTAATCCACATATATAAATTATTAGGTAAATATGAAGCCTAACAAATAAAATTAATAAAGAAAAGAGCAATGGAAAAATAACAGTGCTGTCACAAAGAATGTACTCGAAATCCCCCTTGTTTTCTGCTACGTCTGCAAATTGTAATGCTTTCACGTTGATATAAAAGCTTACTGTATTATTACCCGCTTTCTTCAATGAAACGTGTGCTGTATTTCTTGGAAAAGCATTGAGAGGCCCTGCGTAATGACCTAAATTAATCCTAACATTAATTATACTGCGTTACCAAAACGAACGAACAGATGGACAAAAGGATAGAGAGAGAGGGGAGGGCTGAAAATCAGGAACGCATGCAACACGCGTCGCGCGGTTCACAAATGCTGCCATCACGCGTGTAAGTCTACATGCACTAATTTTTTTTTCAGACGGACAGTGATAAAATACACTACCCTTTCCCAGAGTTAGGTTTATAAATAAAAAAAAACTCTTATTAGAAAAGATAACATTAGATGGGTTTACGGTTGAAAACATAACAGTACCCAGACAGCACATCTTCGAAACAGGAGGTAGAAAATACATATTTTGAACGCAGCCACGTAGCTCTTTTAAATTTGGATAATTGGGTTCCTTAGGGCTTGCTGACAAATAATATGTAAAACGTTACGCAAATAGTCCAAGAATTAATAAATTATACCCAAAATAAAATAGTGAGGATGCCTGACAGCATAAAATCATTTCTGCTCATAAGATTTTTTTTTAACGTGTTTGAAAAAAATTTACGTTACAGAAATAGCCTACCATGTAAACTCCAAATTGATTGGAGCGCAACAAATGAAAGCCTAACCACGATTGGTCGGGCTATAAATACTATCTTGGTTGTTAGGGGAAACGGGGAAAGGTAACATTTTTTCAAACACTTGTCGAAACGGGGCTCATTGGTCAGACTCGCTGATATACACACTTGGGAGCGTTAGTTCGAAACCACTTGTCTAAATAAGATTGATAAAGCATCAGTGCGTTGAAGCCAGCTTATATTTGGCTAAATAAAAGCCTGGAAGATAAGCAGATGGGAATTTGTGCCAGTTTGTGCCAGAATTCATTGCTAATCAACGTATCTGTGTTTATTCGTATGAATTGTGGGACAGTGGTCTTGATGGTACTGAGCAGCACCTGGTCAGAGCTTTGCTGAATCCAGTGTCGGACAGCATACTCCTTGGTCCTTTTAGCTATCAGTGAGGTGTCTCCAGAGCCCAGAGGAGAATTCGAGCAGAGGAGTCCTTTCCTGCCGCCATCACGCCAGATAAGCTAACTTGGCCAGCTGAGCTCAACATTATGTCCCCTCATCTTGAACTGACTTTGTAAAATTAACATTAAGAGGGGAATTTACTTGTCTTAAAATCAGGAACTGTGAACATCTCCAATACTAGTCCCTAAAGACAAACTATTGAAGTCATGATGACAAATACCAACAGAGCTTGAACAAAACAAAACCAGTATTACCTCATTTTACTACTACACAACTGACACACATAGAATATTTGTAATAATATATGTCACTACAATATTCATATTAAATACATTCTGTACATAACTTGTAATTTAAATTGATTGTGATTCCTGGTTCCCTTGTAGTTGAATCAGGACACATATTCATTCATGCCAGTAATGAATACATATTGTTATTTGAAAAGTTACGAGTGACTTCTTTAAGATATTCTCATAGAGTGTTATATGTATGTGAGTGTCACAGTGTTGTTAAGAGTAGTGGATTAAATTAAATTGTTTATCTGTCTGTTGTTGTGACTTACACTTCATCATACACATACCCTAGACACATAACGTAGCATCACACTATTCCAGAATAATTCTGACTGAGATATATAGATATGTGGTAGCAAGTAAGGTTATATATAATACACTACTCTTATTAGATATATATACCTTCACAGCTGATCTCAGTCAGTACACTAAGTCCCCTATAAATATTTATAACATCCCACTTCACCACATATATTGGGGTCTCGCTCTTGGGATTTTGAATCTTTCCCTATTAAAAATATTGGGGGTAATTCACTTCAGGGAATATAAGAATTAAAAGGTATCCTTGGGTGGAATAAAATAAGGTTGAGCTCACGGTGCCTGTGTTGTCCATTATATATATTTAGAATTTGAATTGTTGGTTAGACATTGTAGAAATTTACATGATAGACAATGGCGGACCTGGCCAAGTTTCGATCTGCTGCTGTTCAGACTGCAAAAGAGTTAGGATTAGATGGGCAAGTTATGGTTGCCTATGTTACTACGGAATGTGACAAATTTATTGAACGCGAAGAAAGAAGGTTTGAAGCCGAAAGAAAGTTAGAGGCTGACAAGGAAATTAAGAGGTTGCAGATTGAGGCTGAGGCTAAGAAATTGGAAGCCGAGGAAAGAAGACAGGCTGCAGAAAGAGAAGAGAAGAAATTAGCTGCAGAAAGGGAAGAGAGGAGATTAGCTGCAGAAAGGGAAGCAGAAGATAAAAGATTACAAAGGGAACATGAGTTACGACTAAGGGAGTTTGAGTTTCAAGGCCATGCTCCTGAAAATGGTGCCAGTCCCTTTGCCTCTGATGCTACGGTTACTCAAGGAGCCTCAACCTCAGCTATGAATTTTCATTTAGATCATTTTGTTGAGAAAGACGATGATATTGAGAGAGCTACCTAAATAGGTATGAACTATTAGCTACCACATATGGGTTAGAGAGAGAAAGGTGGAGCTTAAAGTTATCTCAGGGACTTCGTGGGGCAGCTTATGAAGTTTTTGCAAAAATGAGCAGAGGTGATCAGGAAAATTATGACATGCTAAAGCAGGCTCTTTTGTTAAGGTATGAAAAGAATGCAGAGTTTTACAGGAAAAAATTTAGGAATGCTAAACTACTGTCAGGTGAAACCTATCACCAGTTCTCTGCACGAATAGAGACATACTTGGAGAAATGGACTTCTCTGGGGAAAACCCAAGATCTTAAGGAAATGGTCCTTATAGAGCAATTAAGAGAGTCCATGGCTCCAGACCTGAGAAAGTTTCTCATGGAACAAGGTGCAGAGAGGCTGGGTGAGTTGCTAAATGTTGCTGAAAGGTATCAAGCAGCTCAAGCAGAGGTAACA
This sequence comes from Oreohelix idahoensis, assembly GCA_024509875.1. Lineage (NCBI taxonomy): Eukaryota > Metazoa > Mollusca > Gastropoda > Stylommatophora > Oreohelicidae > Oreohelix > Oreohelix idahoensis. The sequence continues at coordinate 53,025 of JAMPIV010004079.1, forward strand.
GGTAATAAAAAGAAACAGGTGGATAACTTTAGGGCACCACAGAACTTTAATAAATTTGATCCTAAGGATCAAAATAAAGGTAAGCACCAATTTGATAGGCCACGGTATGACAATAAAAATAAATTCCCACAATTCGATGAAAGGAAATATAATGAAAGAAAATCTTTCAACCAAGGAAAAAGGTGGTGTAAGAATTGTCAGATGGACAATCATGACACTGACCGTTGCAGAAGGAAACCTGTGTATATGGCAACCCTTCAGGTCAGGTCGACCTCAAGACAGGAGGAGGATATTATGTTAGATACCACTCCAGAAGAGATGAGGAAGGCACAGGCTGGGGATAAAACACTCAAGCCTTGTTTCAGAAAATTGTCAACTTGTCATACAACTCCAGGCAAGGGAGATTTTTACATGAAAAACAAGTTGATGTATAGGAAGACTGGAGCTAGATCCAATGGTCACGGACAGCTGGTTCTTCCAAAGAGATATAGGACAGAATTAATAAGGAGCCTACATGTGAAACCAGATGGGGACCATGAGAAGATAGGTACCATCATTCAAAAGGTGGCTCACAATTATTATTGGCCCAAAGCAAGATGGGACATTGAGAATTTTGTAGAAAGGTGTAGCATAGCACATGAGGGAACACCCACAAGTGGGAACATGGATCAGGACCTGGACACGCCATGGGGCAAAATCAGGCCTGACAATAAAAAGAAAAATAGATTTGATAAAGTGGACCAAATGGAATGGGAAGCCCCTTTTCACGGACAAGCTTCACTTAACTGTTTTACAATGGCCACTATGCGGAGAGTGCAAAAAGATGTCTTACCCCAGGATAAGCCGAAAATCCCTCAATCGGACTTAAACAAACTGGAGGAAGAAGATGTAGAGAGGAAATCTCTCATCAAGAATTTTAAGTGGGGAGACAGCCCCAAAAGAAAAATTGGTAGCGGTCGTTTTGTGAATGATAATTCTGGGAGGAAAAATCATCACTATAAAGCTTCGAGTGGAAGAGACCATACCGGTGCATGGACAAATAGGTCCACACAATTAAAGGTCCATATGTAGCTTTGTTAAGAACGTGGACTGATGAAAAGGCAGAGGAAAACATTACATCTTCATACCAATATGTGAATGAGCTGACCACTCGGTTGAAAACTGGCTGGAAACTTGCCAATGAAAATTTGAAACAAGCCAGGAAGAAACATGCTGCCTATTATAACAGGAAGGCGAAAGACAGAAATTTGGCTGTGGGAGAGAAAGTACTGCTTCTTTTGCCTGGGAGTCAGAATAAGTTACAAATTGGATGGCAGGGTCCATATACAGTTTTAGAGAAGGTGTCTAGAACAAATTATAAGATAGATAAGAAGGGGAAAGAAAAAATCTATCATGTGAATCTCCTGAAGAAATATTTGGAAAGAGAACATCAGGAAGAGACACACTTGTTGACCTTGTCCATCGCCATGGAGATGAAAAAGGAACCACTTTCATCATTTGAATATCCATTACACCCCTGTGAGACAGCAGCACAGGTGAAAATCAGTACACATTTAACGAAAACTCAGAAAGAGAGAGTGCAACAGGTTCTAAATAATCATGCAGAGGTGTTAACAGACCGACCAGGGCATACAAACCTATTGGAATATGATATGAAACTGATAGACCCCACACCTGTCTGTATGAAACCATATTCGATTCCGTTTGCTAAGGAGAAAGCTTTGAAGGAAGAGATAGACTATCTGTTGAAGGAAGGAATTATTTCGCACAGTGAGTCTTCGTATAGTTCCGGTGTTGTACTCTTAAGGAAGCCCTCTGGAGAACATAGACTCTGTATAGATTACAGGAGACTGAATGCTATTACAGAAGGACAGGTGGATCCATTGCCGGATACAAATCAGCTGTTTGCCAGACTAAATAAAGCTAAATATTTCTCAAAAGTGGATCTGAGTAAAGGATACTATCAGATTCCAGTAAAGCCTGAGGTTAGACCATACCTAGCTTTTAGTACCTCAGAAGGACACTATGAGTTTAATAGATTGCCATTTGGATTGAAGAATGCGCCTAGTGTCTTCTCTAGAATGATGAGAAAATTATTGGATCCTCTGAATAATCCCTGTATAACAAATTTTATGGATGATATCCTTATAGCAACCGAAACATTTGAGGAACACATTGACTCTCTGAACATGCTGTTTAATCGACTTAGGGAGGCAAATTTAACAGCCCGTCCAACCAAATGTTGCGTTGGATGTAAAGAATTGGAATTTTTGGGACACACAGTTTATCAGGGAAACATGACCCCTGACCCAAAGAATTTAGAGAAACTACAGAAAGCCCCGAGACCACAAACCAAGAAGGACGTGAGATCCTTTGTCTCATTATGTGGTTTCTACCAGAAGTATATCAAAAACTTTAATTCCATATGTGCACCTTTAACGGAATTGACACGTAAAGGACATCCAGATCGCATTACATGGACACCACAATGTGAAATGACTTACCAAGAATTGAAGGAAAAGCTCACAAGTAAACCCATTTTGAAATTACCTGACTTAAGTCAAGAATTCATAGTAAGGACGGATGCAAGTAATATTGGGTTAGGTGCAACTCTACTACAGAAATCAGATGCCTTGGATGGGGAATTAAGCCCAGTGGCATATGCTAGCAGAAAGTTGAATAAAGCTGAAATCAACTACTCAACTAGCGAAAAAGAATGTCTTGCAGTAATATGGGCGATAAAGAAATTCAATATTTATCTATATGGGAAGGCATTTAAGTTGCAAACAGATCACAAACCTTTATCGTTTTTAGCACAGGCTAAGCATGAGAACTCTAGGTTACTCCGATGGTCTTTGCTTCTGGCTCCATATAATTTTAGCATTGAGTATATATCTGGAAAAACCAATTTGGGAGCGGATTTTTTAAGCCGCCATCCGTGTGATGAGAATCACCGTAAACACCAGCAATAATAATAAATTTCTCTATGTGTATATAGAATAAAGGACTGACATATAATGTCTGTTTTAAGAGGGGAGGTGTCATGAAATATTCTAATCCACATATATAAATTATTAGGTAAATATGAAGCCTAACAAATAAAATTAATAAAGAAAAGAGCAATGGAAAAATAACAGTGCTGTCACAAAGAATGTACTCGAAATCCCCCTTGTTTTCTGCTACGTCTGCAAATTGTAATGCTTTCACGTTGATATAAAAGCTTACTGTATTATTACCCGCTTTCTTCAATGAAACGTGTGCTGTATTTCTTGGAAAAGCATTGAGAGGCCCTGCGTAATGACCTAAATTAATCCTAACATTAATTATACTGCGTTACCAAAACGAACGAACAGATGGACAAAAGGATAGAGAGAGAGGGGAGGGCTGAAAATCAGGAACGCATGCAACACGCGTCGCGCGGTTCACAAATGCTGCCATCACGCGTGTAAGTCTACATGCACTAATTTTTTTTCAGACGGACAGTGATAAAATACACTACCCTTTCCCAGAGTTAGGTTTATAAATCAAAAAAAACTCTTATTAGAAAAGATAACATTAGATGGGTTTACGGTTGAAAACATAACAGTACCCAGACAGCACATCTTCGAAACAGGAGGTAGAAGAAAATACATATTTTGAACGCAGCCACGTAGCTCTTTTAAATTTGGATAATTGGGTTCCTTAGGGCTTGCTGACAAATAATATGTAAAACGTTACGCAAATAGTCCAGGAATTAATAAATTATACCCAAAATAAAATAGTGAGGATGCCTGACAGCATAAAATCATTTCTGCTCATAAGATTTTTTTTTAACGTGTTTGAAAAAAATTTACGTTACAGAAATAGCCTACCATGTAAACTCCAAATTGATTGGAGCGCAACAAATGAAAGCCTAACCACGATTGGTCGGGCTATAAATACTATCTTGGTTGTTAGGGGAAACGGGGAAAGGTAACATTTTTTCAAACACTTGTCGAAACGGGGCTCATTGGTCAGACTCGCTGATATACACACTTGGGAGCGTTAGTTCGAAACCACTTGTCTAAATAAGATTGATAAAGCATCAGTGCGTTGAAGCCAGCTTATATTTGGCTAAATAAAAGCCTGGAAGATAAGCAGATGGGAATTTGTGCCAGTTTGTGCCAGAATTCATTGCTAATCAACGTATCTGTGTTTATTCGTATGAATTGTGGGACAGTGGTCTTGATGGTACTGAGCAGCACCTGGTCAGAGCTTTGCTGAATCCAGTGTCGGACAGCATACTCCTTGGTCCTTTTAGCTATCAGTGAGGTGTCTCCAGAGCCCAGAGGAGAATTCGAGCAGAGGAGTCCTTTCCTGCCGCCATCACGCCAGATAAGCTAACTTGGCCAGCTGAGCTCAACATTATGTCCCCTCATCTTGAACTGACTTTGTAAAATTAACATTAAGAGGGGAATTTACTTGTCTTAAAATCAGGAACTGTGAACATCTCCAATACTAGTCCCTAAAGACAAACTATTGAAGTCATGATGACAAATACCAACAGAGCTTGAACAAAACAAAACCAGTATTACCTCATTTTACTACTACACAACTGACACACATAGAATATTTGTAATAATATATGTCACTACAATATTCATATTAAATACATTCTGTACATAACTTGTAATTTAAATTGATTGTGATTCCTGGTTCCCTTGTAGTTGAATCAGGACACATATTCATTCATGCCAGTAATGAATACATATTGTTATTTGAAAAGTTACGAGTGACTTCTTTAAGATATTCTCATAGAGTGTTATATGTATGTGAGTGTCACAGTGTTGTTAAGAGTAGTGGATTAAATTAAATTGTTTATCTGTCTGTTGTTGTGACTTACACTTCATCATACACATACCCTAGACACATAACGTAGTCATCACACTATTCCAGAATAATTCTGACTGAGATATATAGATATGTGGTAGCAAGTAAGGTTATATATAATACACTACTCTTATTAGATATATATACCTTCACAGCTGATCTCAGTCAGTACACTAAGTCCCCTATAAATATTTATAACATCCCACTTCACCACAACGCTGTAGAGTGGCAACAGCGTAGAATAGAAAAACCCGTTTGGCGAGTCGGGCCAGAACGGAAGAGGATGTAGAATTTTTGGCGCGATTTAGTCTAGGAGATGACAGCAGTCCTGTTCGGACGCTTGTTCTCTTTGTCAGAGATTTTGCTGGGATTACATGAATGTCATTCTTGTTCATTGCTTGCCGATTGTTTCAGGTGATCAGGCTTATTGATAGATTACTAGAATGGTGATGTGACTTATAGTAGTTCTTTCCTGGATATTAATTACGGTAGAATCTTGCAATTATATATTGCCTTGTTTCAGTATTGGGCGTCGCCTGTGAGCGATAGTCATTCTGTAGTCGCTGGTTAGATTATATCGGTGACTGTTTTGCTATTATGTTGAGCTGGTGATTTTGGCAAGTAAGTTGGCATTTTCACTACATTGTGTATTGCATTTCATGTGTGTTGTTAGCCGTGTGTGGCTCATATGTGTGCACGGTACTTATTAAAGGGATACTACTGACTTAGGTGTTATTGGATTACTCATGTCAGCTACTGTGTACTGTGGTCGTACCTTTGAGACAGCGAGCTAAGAGTTTAGTGTGAGTGTGCCTTAAAATCCTTAGTATCAGAAGAGAGTTTGTACACGCAGCACAAGTAGCCTGGTGTGCTATGTGTTTGTGCTGTGTAGCATGATTATATAACTTATTCTGACATCTGGGGGCTTTACTAGTCTTTGTCACAGAACTAAAACAGTTTATTTTGTTATTTGTAGATTTCAACATTTGCGATTTTCAACACTAATATTCGAGGGATTGCAAGTTCTCTTGAGGCACTATAAGTTGATTTCTGAAGACTGCGTTGAAACGTCGTGCGCACTGCGTCCACAGTTTCTTCACTCACACGAGACCTACCTGCTCTGGGCATGTCACCAACGCTGCCAGTGTCCATAAACTTTATATACCAAGCTTTGATGCTTTTAACATCTGGAGGATCTCGTAAACATTTGAAATCAGGGAAAGACTTTATGACCACCCTGTATATATATATATATATATATATATATATATATATATATATATATATATATATATATATATATATATATATATATATATATATATATGACTCCAGAAATGCCTCCATGAATATCTGTCTGGATAAAAGTGTTTTTTGTCCCGATATATATATATATATATATATATATATATATATATATATATATATATATATATATATATATATATATTGATTTTTTTTTTTTTTTTTTTTTTTTTTTCTTCGTACGCCCGCTAATACTCGAGGCGAAATCTCAGGTTATTATTAATTTCTAACCTGACATTGATTTTACGTGAGTATCCCTTTTTTTCTTGTACAGAGACAGGTGTCCCTCGCCATTCAGGCAGATACTCGCCGATTTCGGAGGTACCCATTAGAGCTGGGTCGGCTCAGGAGCCGCCAATCCCTGGTCGACGACACTCCTTCAAATGTCATCGCCAGGTCTCGAGTTAATCCAGTCCAAATCCCGGTCGACGAAAAATCCTCAAATGCCGTCGCCCGGGTTTGATCCTGCATCACCCGGTCGCCAGAGCGGTGTTGTAACCACTACGCTAGCGCGGCTCCATATATATATATATATATATATATATATATATATATATATATATATATATATATATATATATATATATATATATATATATATATATATATATATATATATATATATATATATATATATATATATATATATATATATATATATATATATATATATATATATATATATATATATATATATATATATATATATATATATATCGGGACAAAAAACACTTTTATCCATGGAGGCATTTCTGGAGTCATCCTTATTTGATCACCAGCTATACACAATGCTACATTATACTTATGTGGAAGTGAACCTATGTCTGTAAGGCTAATTAGATCCTCATTTACTCTTGAAATCAACCACACACTTCCAGGGATTCCCCTTGTGGTGAAACTTGTTGAGAACCAAACATTGCACACTAAGCTTGGAGAAGTCACTTCTGAGCCCCAGGCGTAAATCTTTGGCTTTGACTTGGTTGCTGCATGCAGAAGGATCTCACTATGGACCTGGTGATAGGCCGGGGAAGCTGAGAAGTGGCTCTGTGCAGGACGTGACGATTCCTTGAGAGAGCCCAGAACTAGTGCCAGAGTACAATATTTTAGCTCTGCATAGTTGGAGACTACCCTTGGATGGCGGAGAATGCACAGTATGCCACGCACTTTTCACTCCTCGTTTGGGACCAGATGTGACGATCCTTTAAATGCAAGCCAAGCTGGAGAAACTAGAGCTCATGACTTCAACTCAGCACATTTCGGAATGGCAGAAAAGCCACATGAAAAGCATAGATCTACAGTGTAGATAATACCAGTGAGTCTTCAACTTGATATTGGTTACTAAAGAGCGAGAAACTCAGCAGCCCTTGTTAAACAACAACAACAACAATAACAATCGAGACAGATAATTTCTCGTCCGAGCTGATGGGTGATTGTTTACTTTAATTTTTTTTTTTTTTTAAAGTTTTGCCTCGTTTTGGCGAGGCGCGTCCCGTTCAACCTAGTCGGTTATATTAGGGCGCATGTCCAAATATAAAAGACCCTTAGATTACTTTAATCCAGGGAATGTTCCTTTATATGTCGGGGCAGAGAACTTGTATCCAGACAGATGATAACTTCTTGTCAGAGCGAACGGGTATTTGTGTTCTTGAATCCCACCAGCGATCCCTTATATGTCGGGAGATATCTTTTATCAAGATAGATAACTTCTTGTCAGAGCGGATATATATGGAAATTGTTATCGCATTTGAAGGGATCTACTTTCATTATGTTTTTGTTGATTAAACGAAGTCGCTATTCTTATTTATTCATCTTTCCATGGTATTTATTATCTAACAGAATGTACAAGTTAACTTGAGAGACTAAACTATGAAGAAATAAACAAATCTATTAAGCTTCTAAAAGATGGAACAGATTTTGGCACATTTAACATTACAGCAGAGGTCATTAAAGAAGATATTTACAACTCTATATAAGTACTCTTTCTAATCTGAGTGGGAGAAGAAATATGAGCAAAACGGAAGGAAGAACTTACGTCAAGTTGCCTAAGAAGGGGAGGGATAAACAAAAGTAAATATTACTATTAGTGTTGGGAAGTTTGGCATTAGACTCCCCTCTTTGAGATGGATTTGTGACTATGGAAAGGCATTTAACAGTGGAGATAGAGAGTCACTTTGGAAACTTATGAGACATTATGGTGTTTCCTGAAATTCTTGAAACTAATAAAGAAAACGTGTGAAGACACTAAATGCAGAATTGTCCACAAAGTGCACTTATAAAATTGTTAGATATAAGAATTGGAGGGCGACAGGGATGCCTCTTGTCATCATTTCTTTCGAAACTAGCTATAGGTTGCGTAATGAAAGCAACGTGATTGGCTTACAAAAAGGAAATTTAGTGAGCTCTGACACAAAACAGCTAGACGATCTAGATTTTGTCAACGATCTAGTTCTCTGTCCCGTAACCGTGACCAGATGCAAGATAAAATAACAATTGTAATTGCGAGGTCACACATTAATTTCGAAATACACAGGGAAAAGGTAAAGATTATGAGAATTAGTGCACCAGTCAATGACAAGATTTCATTTAAAGAAGAACTCTTAAAAAATGTAGATTCATACATATATCTTGGCGGCTGTACAAACAAAAGTGAATGGATAGACAAGGATATCAAAATAAGAATACAAATGACAAGAGCAGCTTTTATTGCATTTGGGCAATATGGAAATCAAATAAAATCAAGACTAGTGCAAAAATAGCCATCTTTAACTCAAATGTCAAGTCAGTCACATTGTATGGCTACGAAACATGGAGAACAACAAAAACAACCACCTAGAAGTGACAAACTTTTATAAACTGACGACTGTGCTGATTCGAAGGATTGAAATGGTATGATAATGTCACTAATGGGAAACTGATGACAATAACCATTGAAATAAGATATGAGAAGGCGACGCTGGTGATGGATAGGTCACACACTGAAGAAACCAGTTGATGGCATTATCAGCTAGTCCATGTTATTAAATTTCCAAGGTAGACAATGCAGATGCTAATGAAAAACCCAAGGGGAAAGACAGCTGGAGATAGAAACTAAAATGGGGAGAATGACATAGAAAACCTTGACCTGATGTCATGTACCAGAATAACTTGGCCTAAGACTGTCGAAGACCTTTGCTTCTTGTGGAGCTAAAGTGTAATGATGTTAATTTGATATGCTGTACCTCAGTATATTACTGTCTTTGTTGGTTTGTAGAACACTGCGTTCAGTCTGTTTGTCTTTCTTCTACCGGGTGAACTGATTTCTAGTGTATTTAAACACTTCTGTTTGTTTATTTTAATTGTATTAACTTGGTTTGTGCTCTTTGGTTGTGGGCAGATAGTTAGACGTCCCTGCATTCCCAATTCTTAACCATTTGAAAATAAAGTTCGTTCGTTCATTCTCTCTCTCTTTCTCTCTTGACGCTTTACTTCTTGTTAACATTTCAGGTTTTTCTGTGCCGATTTTCATGTCATGTTCTAAGCAGCTGATGTTAAGAAGATTTCACGCTGTTTCTATAAATATTTGTATTGGTCATCAGCAAAACACACCTAATTTAGATCGCGTCGTTCATTTTGATTATATGTCTTGTGAATCTTTAATGACAATGTTTACACGATGAAAGAGTAGTAATGGTGATAATATTTATTATAGTCTTAATCCAAATGTTATGGCTCTTCGTTGTGAGAGGCCGACCTTAGTTCTTATTTACATTTGATTTCTGAATACTTCTTCTTCTTCTTCTTCGATCCTTAACTACCGACCGTCAAAGCAGTCAGTGGCCATCACGCCTAGTGGCGTCTTGTAGGGCAACAACAAATTGATTCCACTTTGCACGGTCGGTGGCCATCCTTCGTACAGTGCCCCAACTCTGGTTCATTCTTTGCATCTCAGCCTCCACAGTCCTCCGCCAAGTTGTTTTTGGTCGGCCTCTCTTTCGCTTTCCTTCAGGGGTCCAAAGCATAGCTGTTCTTGTGATGTCATCGGGGTCTCTTCTGAGGACATGACCAACCCAGCTCCAGCGTCTGCCAGCTATGATGGTATGCATGTCCTCTTGCTTGCTACGAGTAAGCAGATCTTGGTTGGTGATGGTATTCGGCCAAAAAATTCGGTGAATTTTTCTTAGGCATGTTGTGTGAAAAGAGGACAATTTTGACATTTCCTTCTCTGTGACTCTCCAGCATTCCGCACCATAGAGAAGCACAGAAAGCACGCAACTCTGGTATAATCTTAATTTTGTGCTTGTGCTGTATTGGGAGGACTTCCAGATGTTATTTAGGCTAAAGAAGGCTGTTCTTGCCTTATTCATTCTGATGTTGATGTCTTTGCCTGCACCACCGTCTGGTGTTTCTATGCTTCCTAGGTATGTGAAGGTATCTGTCTGTACCAGTTGCTGATTCCTTACTGGTATGGGCTCAGGGTTGCTCACATTGAGCGTCATGACCTCAGACTTCTTTAAATTGATGTTCAAGCCCACCTGCTGGCTAAATTAATTAAGTCTATCCGTTTTTTCCTGGATGTGTTGATGTGAATGTGCCAGCAGTGCAATGTCATCTGCATATTCCAGATCTTCCAATGTTGAAAATGTAGTCCATCTTATTCCTCTTGGACTGCCCTCTGTTGTCTGGCGCATCACCCAGTCTATGACTGTTAAAAATAGAGTGGTTGATAAGGGGCATCCCTGTCGTACTCCTGTCTTCACCTCGAAGGTTAGGTTGCTCTGCCCAACACTACACGTAAAGTTGGCATAGAGGCTTTTTATGATTGACACTATGCAGCTTGGAATTCCATAAGCCCTCAGTATTTTCCATAAACTGTCCCTATGTATGCTGTCATAAGCCTTTTCAAAATCAACAAAATTTATGTAGTGCTGTCTTTGCCATTCTGAGCACTGCTCTATAATGTTCCTGAGAGTGAATATATGGTCTACACATCTTCTGTTCTTTCTAAATCCTGCTTGTTTTTTTCTCAGTTTGTGGTCTACTGCCTTTGAAATTCTCTGTATAATTATCCTGCCTAGTATTTTGCTGGGAACTGAGAGAAGAGTGATTCCTCTCCAATTATTGCAGTCTGAAAGATCTCCCTTCTTGAGCAATTTGACAATTATTCCTTTGTTCCACTCTGATGGTGTTGTCCTCGTTTTCCACACTTGTGCAAATAGTGGTTCTAATAGTTCTGCTGCTAGCTCAGGGTCTGTCTTAAATAGCTCTGCATTTAAGTTATCATGGCCCGGAGCTTTACCGTTCTTTAACCCTTTGATTGTTGTGATGATTTCTTCTTTTCGTGGAATGTCTGTATTTACATCTAGATCGTTTTCAGCCTCAGGAACATTCAATTGTGTCTCTGGTATTTCCTTGTTCAGAGTTTCTCTAAAGTGCTCTGCCCATCTTGTTTCCTGTCCCTCTGCTGTCTTAATGAGATTTCCTTGCTTATCTCTTACTAATGTAATGATTTCTGAATACAGTCAACGGATTTTGTGTCTAGGTTGAACAAAGCGCGAATAGATCAAACGAGCAGATTTCTACACTAAAGAAATGACAAAACAATCCACAAGTTGTCATTGGATCTTCCCCCCCCCCCCCCCCCCCCCCCCCTTCTTTCCATTTCCGCTCTCTCTAGACCTGTCACGTGATGTTTCAGTGTACTCGGTCAAAAGCTTCTTTTTTTTTTCGCTATCAGTCGACTAGATTTAGAACATTATTCTTCCGTGAGCCGTTCAGTACGCTTCTTTTCTTTATTGCTATAATAAGATTTTCTTCACTAACTTAAGATTATATGAGAGCTGTGTACTTTCTGTGCTTCTCTATGGTGCAGAATGCTGGAGAGTAACAGAGAAGGAAATGCCGAAATTGTCCTCCTTCCACACAATCTGCCTAATGAAAATTCTCCGAATCTTTTGGCCGAATAATATCACTAACCAAGAACTACTTACTATGAGTAACCAAGAGGACATGCACACCATCATAGCTGGCAGACGCTGGCGTTGGGTTGGTCACGTTCTCAGAAGAGACCCCGGTTCCATCACAAGAACAGCTATGCTATGGACTCCCGAAGGAACGCGAAAGAGAAGCCGACAAAAACCAATTTGGCAGAGAACTGTGGAGGCCGAGATACAAAGAATGAACCAGAGCTGGGGCACTGCATGAAGGATGGCCCTCGATCGAAAAAAGTGGAAGCAATTTGTTGCTGCCTTACAAGACGTAACGAGGCGTGATGGCTACTGCCTGCTTTGGCAGTAATTAGACGGCTAGTGACCAAAGAAGAGAAGATTTTCTCACATCTACACTTTACACGACATGGAACAAAGTTAATTATTACATGTTAGATTTAAAACATATCAAAATACTTCTCATGTAAGCTACCCAAATTTTATACATGTATTACGAAATATTGTCATATAAATATAAATATTTACTGCTTGTTTTTAAGAACATCAGATTTGTGAAAATTTGGCATCCATTTTGTTGCGTGGGTTAAAATCTAAAAGTCACCGGGAACAGAAAGAGTTAAAGCAACAGTTCTCATTTTTTTCTTGTAATTTAAATTTGTTGCGTGCAATAAATCGACTAATCACATTCACACAAAAGACATCTTTGTTTTGAATGTTTCAGAGATCAAGGTTCAATACGGATAACATCAGAGCGGATCTACTAAGAAGATAATAAAGCTTGACTTTCAGGGTCCTGAAGTAGAGAAAAGAGAATATTTATTAGTCAAGTAATATTAGTCATTTACTAGAATAGGCATAATAAACAGATTATATAGTTTGTCTGTGTTTTTGTTGCTATTCTGTTTATGAAGTTTCCCTATATTTTTTCTTTGTCTAATCACCGACCACCTGTGAACTATACGAGACAGATATAAGAGTCAAATTAAACAGTGAGAAGTGCCTGTCGTAAACTTGATTCTCTGGGTAGTTCGAGGTTGTGGCGTATATTTCGGTAGCAGTCCTATTTCAGTGTTTTATAAGTATATCTAATAATTAAACACTAGTAGTTCAATTCAGAGTCCAATAACTCTGTAATTCTGTCGACGCTTTTGTGAAGGCTTTAAGCGCTTATTGCTTTCAGCTCGTGTAAGCCCCCACCCCTGATTTACTCAGTGCAGTTCTATTATTTTAATATAGCTTTGTTTAGAGTGCGTGTAGTGAATTGACTGAGACAAACGTGCAGTAACTTTAAAATGATTAAATCAAAGTTAAATTCGTAACATTACAAATAACAAAATTTAATAATCAGTTTAGGTTTTAACAGTTGGAAAATAATTTGAATAGTTATGGATCAAAAAAAGTTATCGTCACAGTCTTTTGGGAATGTGAGATAATACAAGAAGTTCAAGTGGCAGCATAGATTGAAACGTAGCTGCCAATGACGGCTCTGCTCCTTCTTATGGGTTGGTTCTTTTGACTCTGCTCGCGGTCGTCTCTGATCACGGTTGTTGGGGGTAGCTCGTTTCCCAGAAACGTCAAGGACAGTCTACCACGTGCGTCCTTCGGCTTAAAGCTTAGGCCACGGTTCCCTTCTGTTCCAGAGATAGTACTTTCAGCTGGTGCCACCAATAACTATGGTAAAACAATAGAACGAAACGCGTTTCTGAGCACGGCGTTTTCCACCCCACAGTTATTGGTTAATATCTTCCCATACCACCATCCCAATTACTCAGACTTTACCCTCGATGAGAATTAAATTTAATCTCTCGGGATAAAACTGGCTTTACATTTAAATAGAATAGCTTTCATAGTTATTTTATATTCAAATGAAAAGGTTAATAATACAGATAGTCTGTTTACAAATACATCTCCACTGATTGAAAATTGTTCACAATATAAATTGAATATGTTTTCATTTATGTTTTACACTGATTGAAAGGTTTGATACTTCCATTACTTTAAAATGAATATTTTCAAATAGACATTTACACTGGTTTAAAGCTTGAAAACGTACATTAATTTTTAAGTGACTATGTTTATAGGGACATTTACATTACTTTGAAAATGTAAGTATTATACTTAGAATGTACATCATTTCCTTAATCTTTCCCTACCTGCTCCATAGGGAACCTGGAACTACTTTCTGCTTTTACTTCTCTTTACGAAACTATCAATAAAGCAATCACCAGCCCGTGCAATGGTGGTTCATGAATCAACATTCTAGATAGTGAGGTTGCAAGCCTCAAATGACTTGGGTGTACTGTAGCCATTTTCAGACATTAAAATTCACATGGTTATATATATATATATATATATATATATATATATATATATATATATATATATATATATATATATATATATATATATATATATATATATATATATATATATATATATATATATATATATATATATAAGCTCACATGTTAGTAATGAAACATAGAATGAAAAATGCACTATTTACGCCAATCTTGGCTTAAAGACGTTTTTGCTCAGAGGACTTAACAAAAAAGGCACTGGCTGTTGCCTTCGTTCACGTATACTTGGAGTCGTTAATTTTAACTTCAGCTCCATCTGACTCCGTCTGTTTCTTCAGTTTCATAGTCCCGGTGTTCCTTTTTAAAATGTATAGATTTCATGTGCTTTGTAAGTCTTATTTGGTTCTCTAATAAAAGTTCCGGTTAAAAGAAGGAATTATGAATCTAGTCTTCACTCTAGCGAGGTCTGATGTTATCTTGGCGAGCGTGAATATTCAGTAAAATAAAACTGCGAAATGGTCAGACTTTATTTCTATCTTCCCACGCATTATTGTTATAAATCTAATCCGAAAGATCCAATCACACAGATAGGGTGTGATGATTTCAAAAATATTCCACGTGAATTAAGGTGTGTGAAGCAAAAGTTCTCGTATTATCATATATGGACATCTGAGGCCTTGCATACACTCTTGCAAACACATTTGTAGACTCATATTGTCTCAAATGTAATAAATCCATGATTACTTTTAAACAAGTGACCGGAAGCGATTGTATATTTTTTCTCTGCCCACATGTGTCACACAGACAGTAATCTAGTTATCTGTCGTATGCGTACGAAAAAACTTCGTGTCTGCCCATCTGGGTTACTGAACGAGTCGTCTTATCAGCGGTTCAATCTAAACACGTCGGCGACTATCTTATCTCAGTTGCTCACTGCAGGCCAGAATGACCGGGTAACTAACAGGTGACATCACAGAGAGGAATGTCAACAAATGTTTGCACCTACAAAATATTTGCCACACAAGCAGAAACAAAAAAGAAAGAAACAAAGAAAGAAAAGTGCGACAATTGAGAGCAAATAATAAAAATCAGTACCACAATTGTACCGATACTGCCGGAGTGAAACAGAAATCGTGAAGAGGTCGTCCATTTCGTCACAGGGGGTAGCTGAAGCGACAAAGACAAAACAGGACTACTGTACTCTCGAATATGTCGTACTAGGCGACTAATATAAGGTTGTGCATGGGGCTGACTATCTCATCATGTCAAACTCATTGCAATATAAACTACCGATGGAAGAGCATGTGACTGCCTGGTGCAGGCTTCCTGGGGACAATCTACAAGTGTGGTGACGTGCTCCGTAAGGAACGCAAAGGAAAATGATTATATGAAACAAATATTTTTGAACAATTAAGAAATGCTGTGAAGGACTGGTTGTTAACTATATGGACTAACTGTATCAATGAATTGTTGTGAAGGACTGGTAGTTAACTATATGGATTAACTGTATCAATGAATTGTTGTGAAGGACTGGTAGTTAACTATATAGACTAACTGTATCAATGAATTGTTGTGAAGGACTGGTAGTTAACTATATGGACTAACTGTATCAATGAATTGTTGTGAAGGACTGGTAGTTAACTATATAGACTAACTGTATCAATGAATTGTTGTGAAGGACTGGTAGTTAACTATATAGACTAACTGTATCAATGAATTGTTGTGAAGGACTGGTAGTTAACTATATGGAGTAACTGTATCAATGAATTGTTGTGAAGGACTGGTAGTTAACTATATAGACTAAATGTATCAATGAATTGTTGTGAAGGACTGGTAGTTAACTATATGGACTAACTGTATCAATGAATTGTTGTGAAGGACTGGTAGTTAACTATATGGACTAACTGTATCAATGAATTATTGTGAAGGACTGGTAGTTAACTTTATGGATTAACTGTATCAATGAATTGTTGTGAAGAACTGGTAGTTAACTATATGGACTAACTGTATCAATGAATTGTTGTGAAGGACTGGAAGTTAACTATATAGACTAACTGTATCAATGAATTGTTGTGAAGGACTGGTAGTTAACTATATAGACCAACTGTATCAATGAATTGTTGTGAAGGACTGGTAGTTAACTATATAGACTAACTGTATCAATGAATTGTTGTGAAAGACTGGTAGTTAACTTTATAGACTAAATGTATCAATGAATTGTTGTGAAGGACTGGTAGTTAACTATATGGACTAACTGTATCAATGAATAGTTATGAAGGACTGGTAGTTAACAATATAGACTAACTGTATCAATGAATTGTTGTGAAAGACTGGTAGTTAACTATATAGACTAAATGTATCAATGAATAGTTATGAAGGACTGGTAGTTAACTATATGGACTAACTGTATCAATGAATAGTTATGAAGGACTGGTAGTTAACAATATAGACTAACTGTATCAATGAGTTGTTGTGAAAGACTGGTAGTTAACTTTATAGACTAAATGTATCAATGAATAGTTATGAAGGACTGGTAGTTAACTATATAGACTAACTGTATCAATGAATAGTTGTGAAGGACTGGTAGTTAACTATATAGACTAACTGTATCAATGAATTGTTGTGAAAGACTGGTAGTTAACTATATAGACTAAATGTATCAATGAATTGTTGTGAAGGACTGGTAGTTAACTATATAGACTAACTGTATCAATGAATAGTTGTGAAGGACTGGTAGTTAACTATATAGACTAACTGTATCAATCGGTTAGACAGTTTACACATAAATGCAAAAAGCAATGGAAATGAGAACGAGTATTTAGCAAAGGGAGCAAAGAATAGGAACACTGTAACCAACTATACATGTCGTAAACAGCGACTAAGGAGGGTTAGTATGTGGCCTGTTACCCCATCCTGTAAAAATAAAAATTCAAAAGAAACGACATGGACGAAAGACAACAATAAACATTGATTTCCAACAGAAATAGAGTCCAGTTGACTGACTAAACGGATGGGCGATCTAGATTTTGCTCTTCTATCACATAACCGTAACCAGACGCTCGACAAAATGAAAATGCTTGATCACATCAAGTGGGTTTAAAAATTCACAGAGAAAAGACAAAGATAATGGACATATGACAGAACCGATAAGTTTGCAGAAGGCCTATGTTCTCTAAGAGCTGAAGGGTGATAAATGACACGGATCTGATAACAATCAATGGTCACATGACTGACTAAAGAAGTACACAGCCGTACCTGACTTTGCTAAATACACTGCACGTCCCATTTTGCCATGTTAAAATGGCTTTCTTCTCGTTAAATCGAGATGAGAAATGTGTTGTTGGAAAAATTTAATTCCCGTACACATCTATTTTACCTGTTCTTTCAGCTCACCAAAGAACATTTGTCGTCAACAAAGTCACACCAAGTTCTCCTGTCGCAGAACATAAGCTCAAGATCGTTCCATATCTCTCCCACCTTTTTCATGTATATCTCTGGTTCTCTTCTGTATATGTTTTCGGTCTCTCCCCACTCCTCTCCCCCCCCCCCCCTTTTCTCCCTTTTAATTAATTATTTAGCATTAATTTCTGCTATTCTAGTATATATACAGACAGTAAGACTTCAGTAATCCCAGGTTTATAAGCTGACATCACAACCCAAATTTAGACAGCACCAGCGAATCCCGATTAATTGATATTTTTCTGTATATCCAACAAAATATGTTGAAGACAATTATATTTGTAACGAAACGTTAATAGACTTTCAACTAGAGAATAAAGGGACGAAAGCCTTTGTAGTCTAGTACAGGTGCACAATGACAAGAATGATAATGATTGATAATGACGACAACAATGAAGCATATAAACATAATTTAGGTATAGTAGAAAGGTTATAATGTTATTTCTTTGTTTTTGCTGGTCGTCAAGTTGCCTATATGCATTATATCTTCCTCTTTATTTGACTTTTAGGAAGGTTATGCATCTTTACATAATTAACATACTGATCTTGTCAGAGTCTCATCTCTTTCCTTATGTCACGATCCTGTCGACCCAGTTGTAAATGGGCACTTAGCTCTGCTCTTGAGTTCTAGATGGCAAAGTCAGCAGAGAAGGGAACTAGCCAAAAAACCTAAAAGCTGGACCTAATTTACTGAAGTATGTAACAATTCACACTTCTAAGGCAGTATGTGCTATCAGATCAACTATACCTTTTATTTTAAGTGTACATCCGACTTGGCGACAAAGTTCAATTATTTTCAAATCGAACAAGTCCTTTTTTTCTGTATATCCGTACTATCTAGATTAATTACTATTATTTATTTTATTTTTGTTTCGTAAAATGAATATCTTTCAATAGTAGTTGGACTTTTATATTTCAGTTCCTTCAATCCCCATCTTGACGTGTCAAATATAAAAGATAGTGTTCATTTATTCCAGATTATTTCAGTTTTTGCTCTTGTTTATATTAATAGTTACAGTTTTTGCTTGTCTCTGTTGGAATATACACATTGCGTGACTCGAACGAACGAACGAACGAACGAACGAACAAACTTTATTTTCAAAGGGTTAAGAATTGGGCACGCAGGCCCGTCTGACATTCTGCCCTTCCTCTCTCTCTCTCATCATGTATACTGTATCCTTCCATCCTCACATTTACTTTAAGCATTATTAAGGGCATTTATCATTATAAGTCGGCGTCTGTGGCCTAATGGATATGAACGCAGTTTCATAATCCAGATATACCAGGTTCGAAACCTGCTGCAGGCGGTTTGGTAGCAGATCGCTTTGTGTGGATTTTTAACAATGGTATAAGCGCCGTACCGTTCAGAAAGCAATGGCAAACTACTGAATGAAAAAAATTGCCTAGAAAAATCACAAACAGCCAATAAAAGCTGGGGTTGATTGCCACGTCTTGTAAAGGATAAGCAACTAACTTTTTTTATCATTATAAAGGTAATATAACATCAAACATTTGCAATAATAATCATAATTAAAGTATGTTTTAAAATAAAGAAGATAGACAGACAGACAGACAGACAGACAGACAGATAGAACGAACGAACGTACGAACTTTATTTTCAAAGGGTTAAGAATTGGGCACGCAGGCCCGTCTTACATTCTGCCCTTCTTCTCTCTGTCATCTTGCATACCTTATCCATTCAATCGCACATGTATTTTGAACACTATTTAAGCATACAACATTATCAAGGTAAAACTTTGGTGCAAGCTTCCTATATGGGAGGTCATTGTAACGATGGTTTATGACTTCTTACGTATCGAGTTCCGGGATCTAAACCTGGTAGCACCATGCTTCATTCTAACCAGCTGTAAATGGCCACCCTGCCTAATAAAAATGGACCTGGTGTAGTGAAGTCTCTAACACTTCATTTACCTACCACAGTATCTGCTATGATACCTCCTTTAATGTTTTAAGTAGAAAAGAAAGATAATTATTCATTTATTTATTCGATACGTTTGGAGTTTCTTTCATTAATTTATTAGCGTTTTGAGCGATAGTGCGTGCTGTGTTGTTTGTGCACCCAAGATATATTATTTCCTACACCAACACAGAACGCAATGTGTAGTAATGCAGTCACCTTCCAGACGTGGAACTGATAACAAGAACCAGACAAGTGCCAGTGGAACAAGAGATGAGAAGATGTCGTAGATTTTCGATAGGAGAATTAAGACTAGGTTTGGTCCCTTCTGAATAGGTTTGCATAGGTGATAGACTCAGTGAGAGTTAGTGAAAGGTAATAGAATTTCCACACACGTGAGATGATAGATTTTGATATAGTGGCTGTCTCTGAAAGCGAAAAAAATTCTTCTCTCTCTCACCTATCTTCTACAACAGTTGTTACAGCGTCAGACAGACTACACCAATATACATATTACGTATATTTCTATCACTCACAGGCACGCACATACACGTGACGACAGGTAAACACACAGACGTGGGAAAACTATAACAATGATATATATATATATATCTAGAACGAGCTGACCAAACACTATTATTAAGTTCAAGAGCGATTTTAATATCAGGAAAAATCGGCTCACAACATCAAAGAAAGTACATCAAGGAAAATACATATACACATAGTCATAAAAAATCAAGGAAATGTTGCAAGGATGATAGCCCCGTTATAGTGTTAACTCTAGGTTTAGCCCGGCCCCGTTAAGAGAACAGATGATGGCGCCCGAGTCACAGATACATAGGGTTTGAGTCTAAGAGTTTCCTTCGTTTTATCTCGTAATTATATGCACAGAGTTTGAAAAAAAAAATCTGATTTAACCTAAGACAAAACACAAGAACTCTAGCCTTAGCAACAAATTATGCAGATTGAAAAAAAATATTAGGACAGCAACAGGGTGTCAAAGATATAATAGTGAAAATATCACTCAAACCAGCGTACACTCATTCATTCCGCCATGGCCTCTCATACTTGTACTCACGACTTTGCTCGCTGCCTCTTGGAACACACTGATTTTAGATTTTCACACAGACTCAAAAAAAAATGCAGTCTTCTGCCAAGAAGTCCCCAGTTCCAAAAGACGTATTTAACTCGGAGTCTCCGGGAACGACTACTTGGGTGTGCAAATTTGTTCAAATGTCTGATTAAGTCACCTAACAATTATTCCAGGCGCGGGAGTTAGCAGAGCACAGTGTCAATAGCGTAGGTTTCTAGAAATGATGAATGTCAGGTCGGTGCCTTCCCTCAGTATAGGATTCACTTTAGTCACACCACAGATTTGTCCACAAGAATATATATATATATATATAGTCGGGAAATGTTAGTTAATACTAGAAGTATTTCGCGCCACCAGGCAGAAAAATTACGTAGAGTTTTCTAGAAGAAATTAAGATCTGGCTCCAAGGTCCAGTATTTATCATTACAGTCTTTGAAAACCCGTTATTGGGATATAGTATTTCTGGCTAACTCGGGTTGCATATGCACTGTTTAGACCAGTGGTACTTAAGAAACCCACGTGGTTCAAAATAAGGACTGTCTATTTCTTCACAAGTATGGAAACTACTACTAGGTGCTGGTAAAGTTAGGGTCACCCCAAAACTTTCACTGTGTGGAGGAAAAATAACACATATAATATAATAAACAGAATCTGTACTGGTTATAACTTACATTTAAACTTGCAAGCAGAGAGCTTTGCTTATCATTTAAACTTCCCGTGACGTAAGTTATATTTAAAAATCAGCAATCCTCATGAATTAAGAACACGTGCGTATTCCGTCACCATTCACGAGGCTCGATTCTAGAGTTTATACGTTAGTTTAGAAAAAATACACTCGACTGAGTATTAGCAGTTAAATTAAATTCATAAATAGCTACAATTGCCGTTATAAGCTAGAAATTTAATTTTATTCTGCTTTCCACTGAATGCTTCCCTAGAAAATATAATAGCCTACCACTTTATTTCTCTTCTGCGCTAAAGAAATAGATTAAAATGAATTAAGCGATTAAACACTTTAACACTCACAAAATCTATATATCTATCATATTAATTACCTCAACCACAGAATTACAGGTAGTCGCACAACTTAAGAATAAGATTGCTGAAAATATTTCTGGAAGTCTAGAAGTTCGACAAATTGCCGAAACAAACTGAGATCTTCGCTAACAGCTATTCTGTTTACGAGCAACCTATTCTACTGTGAGTCTATGAGCGAGAATGAAATTAAAGTTTCAAACTTGGCCAATATCTTTAAAATCGGACACAGGATCCTAATCTTATTTCGCCAAGCGAAATTATCTCCCCTACTCCCAACATTTACGTCCGCTTAACGCGTGTCGTAACTGTCACCTACTGACCACGATGTACGCCTGTCAGTTTCAAATCCCAGACAGCCTGACTCCAATGCAGGGCAGTTTTCACACTACAGCTGACCATGGCCCACCGTGAGCGCCGTGTCAGTTTGGGATTTTCCAGACAAATGTCTGGATACTGACCGGTGCAGATGTAAAGTATCACACCTCACCGGGACTTATGCCGAGAAGAAGCTCGCGCGCTCGGTGAGAATGTAGACGATTTGCTACGTCCTATGTTCAGCGAACCGACTTATCACGCCTTCTGACGCCCTGCAGCCCTGACATCTACGTAATATCGTCCTAGCGCGATTCTCAGTTTTAGAGAAAGGAAAACAGGTAAAGTTTTCGAATTATATGAAAATAATAATATCAAACGAATGGATGAAAAAATATACAGGAAAAAGGAAATACAGAGATAATAAAAGAGAGAAATCTGGTGACAGAATAGGAAGGAGATGTAGGAAATTAAATGAATATAAACCCTACGTGACAGAGCCTCCCCCCTTTAAGATATGGAAGCACTCCATGTCTACGTTATGGAGTTTAATTTCCTATAACCGTAGCTTCGGGGTGTCTGTCTTCTTCCCTCTCCTCTTCCCCCTCCATCTCTGTCCAATTCCTACTCAAGTCCACTCCTCAAAGTTTCCTTCCCCTGGAATGTCTCATATGCGCGCTTGAAAGAGCGTCGCCGCTTCTGACATTTTTGAAAGATTTCCTCTGATAGCGGTGGAATATCCCTGCCACTATCGTCATCTTCGTCAGTTTTGGCGATCGTCAGGAGATGGTCGGAGGTTGGCACTGGTCTTTCCAAGTATCTCTTTAACAGATTTAAATGGAAAACCTTCTCCTTTCCTTGAATAGAGATCTGGTAGTTAGCCTTAGAAATCTTTTTCAGGACGGTAAACGGCCCTTGCCATCCGATCTTCAGTTGGTTGTTCTCGGTAGGGAGCAACACCAAAACTT
Source organism: Oreohelix idahoensis (assembly GCA_024509875.1). NCBI lineage: Eukaryota > Metazoa > Mollusca > Gastropoda > Stylommatophora > Oreohelicidae > Oreohelix > Oreohelix idahoensis. Next base: position 76,190 of record JAMPIV010004079.1, read on the forward strand.
TCTCTCCTGCTTCCAGTTCTCTCTCTTCCGCGACTTTCCTGTATCGGTTAGCGTGCTTGGTGCGTGCTCGCTTAAAGTTAGTCGTTGCTAGGTCCCACCCTAGTTTCAACCGTTCCTTTAAAACCGACACATATTTACTGGCTGAGACAACTGTCTCATCAGCCTTCTCGTCTGTCAGAGACTGAAGTAAGGCTTCAAGCGGGCCCTTAATGGGTCTGCCGAATAAGAGTGTAGCTGGCGGAAATCCTGTGGAAGTATGAGGAGATTCTCTGTAGCCAAATAATGCTGCAGGAATACAGAGATCCCAATCTTCAGGTTTCACTTGTGCCAGCTTACTTAGCATCATGGTGAGGTTTCCATTAGCACGTTCCACGAGCCCATTTCCGCCCGGAGTATATGGCTTAGTGTGGATGTGCTGGGTCCTCAAGATCTTAACGATCTCATCCATCAACAGGTTTCGGTATGGAGATCCATTATCCGTCAACACTTGCTGAGGGAATCCCAACCGAGTGAAAATCTGCACGAGGGCTTCTGCGACATGCTTGGCATCTGCGCATGTTAGCGGGATAGCTTCTGCCCATAAAGTGCATGTATCGACTAAGGTCAGGATGAACCTGTTCCTTCTTTTAGTCCTTTCGAAAGGCCCTAAAATGTCGATCACAACCCGTTCGAATGGTGTTCCCATTATTGGCATTTCACCCATGTGGACTGGGGGTGTCCGTTGCTTGGGTGGTACACGTTGGCACTGGGCACAGGATTTGACATATCTGATAATATCAGTATTTACTCCTGGCCACCAATAATGAGTGGTTATACGTTGGTTTGTGGCGTTCTGTCCCATATGTCCGCTAAAGGGAAGAGAGTGCCCCATTTCTAGGATTTGGCTTCTGTACTGTTTCGGTACTAGGAGCTGGTTGTAACCTTGGTCAGGCTTGCCCGTTCTCCGATAAAGTACGCCATCCTTAGAAAAAATGTCCCCGTGCTGTTTGGGTTCCTTAGCCATGGGCAGTTTCCTAAAGCAGGGTGCCAAAGTAGGGTCCTTGTATTGCGCTTCTTTAAGTTCCATAGGTAGCAAATTAGGCGCAGGCTCCCGTTCCTTCTTGGTTTGCCCTCTTGTAGTTACTGCTGCCACAATCGGCTCTTCCGGTTTCCCAATACACACGTATCTCCCGCCAAGTATGACTGGGTAGATGGGATCATCCATAACAGCCGCTTTGATCACCCCTCTGACAAAGTCAGAGTGTATCTCCACCAATGCGATGGGAAGCGCTGTAGGTGCATCACTCTTACGAACTCCACAAAGTTGGACGGTCTCTGCTGTCTCTTGACCGGGTTTGACCAGGTTCCTGGCAACAATGCAGTCATAAGAAAGCCCCGTGTCAAATAAGCAAGAAGTTTGAGAACCGTTCAAAGTAACAGTACCTCGCGTTGAGGGTCTATCCCCAACAGGTTGGGAATCACTGTCAATAATTCCGCCTTGCGAGACTGTCAATAAGCATCCGATGCGTTTAGGCTCGGTGTGCTCGGTCTGATCATATGTCCCGTGCTCAGGGGTTCTCCCTTTGCCACCTTGACCTTTCTGGCTACGCTGCCATGTAGGGCGGTCGGGTTGATCAGACTGTTTGGGGTGGTTGGGGTACTTGTTCTTGTAGAACTTGGATTTTTCAGGAGGGGGGTTTTGAGGTCCAGTTTCTCTGTGGTTATTTAGGTTAGAAGCCTGAGAAGATTGCTCAAGGTTATGTTTTCGAAAATGCTCCTCTGTCGGTTTCCGCTTTGTGGCCGGTAGTTCAGCCAGCGCATTGTGATAACGCTCAGACTTTTCCAAAATGTCTTCAAGTTTTTCTGCCCCCTGCTCAGCGAGAAATCTCCGGGTATCAGCAGACAATGTGTTCTTTATTTGTTCTGTTAAAACAAATTCCTCCAGACCTTCGTAGGTAGAGGGGAGCTGCGAGAGCTCTAGGCACTTTGTCAGATAACCCTTTAGACGGGAAGAGAACTGGTGAAAATATTCAGAATTCTCCTTTCTGCTGTTGCGAAACAGTTGCAAAAATTTGCGAGCGTTCATTTCAAAGCGCTCCAGTAACGCTTTCTTCAACACATCGTAGTCGTCTTGTTGGCTACTTTCCAGCTTAGAATAAACATCATAAGCAGAACCTTTTAGGGCCTGGGAAAGTTTCATATTCCAACGCGACCTCTCTAACCCGTACAGAGTTGCATTTTTCTCAAATTTTTCTAACCATGTGTCAATCTTCTCATTTGAACAAGGGAAAGACTCAAGAGTGAAAGACATAGCATTTAGTTGAAGAGATTGAGTGTTAGCAGGGTCAGTTAAGGAAGAATGAGAAGACTCTCCATTGCTGGAGGTAGAGGCAGCACCACGACTTTGGAATTCTAGAGTTTTAAGAGCCAACTCGTGCTGTCTCTGTTTCTCTTTTTCCTCAAGCTGTCTCTCCTCCCTCTCCTTCTCCTGCTGTCTCTCCTTCTCTCTTTCCTCATGCTGCATCCTGCGTATTTCCATTTCCTCATCCATCTTCTTCTGCTGTAAATCTGCGGCTGCTTTTTCCTTAGCTTCCGCTGCTTTCCTCTCCGCATCATATCTCTCGAGTTCGTCTCTGACAAATGCTTTCGCTTCTTCTCCTTCCAGTCCCTCTTCCATTGCTTCCTGTCTTAACATCTGCCTCAGTTTCGCCCTCTCGGCCATATTAAATCAGTGACTGAGACTAGTCGAGAAAGAAAATAGGAAAAAGGATACACTGGTTCCTACCACTTACGAGAAAAAATTTACCAAAAATCAAAAGATGATATATTTAACCCTGGGATACCTCCTCCAAAAATAAAAATCTAACTATCGCTGCTATTATCGGCAATAAAGCACTTAACCCTCTATTGGGCCATTTATGAAATAGTTGGAAAAAAAATTCTTGGAGTGGTTTTTGTGGCTGTCCCATGTCTGAAAAGTGGTGTGAAGGTTAATTTTGGGCAAAAAAATGTTTAGTTAGTGTTTTATGGGTATGTTGCCAATTGGCAACAAATCACCATTAAGGTTGGGAACATTTATTGTTGCCATTTGGCAACATATATCTTTTAACTATGTTTTTATGTCTAACAACATCTATTTCACCTTTTTTTACTCCCTACCTACATTTAATATTTAAACAGTAAATAGCAGACAACAAAATTTGTGAAACTTCATGAAGTTAAGTGTAATTTATACAGAAAATGCCACACATACAATGAAACATATAGTTACTGAAAAAAAAAAATCTTCTGTCTCGTGACTCAATCACAGCTCCACACTCATGTTTCATGAAATACTTTGAAACAGTTTGAATGTTTATTGAGGCACAAGTGTAGGTTACACTTCTCACAGACAGTTCTGGAGTACCCCTTGCATCCAGGAAGTTTGCATCTCCCTTTGTTGGTGACGGAATTGGGGCTGTGGCCAACATTGTCAGTTCTGACATGAAAAGGAGGTACATTTGCTGTTTGCCCTCTCTTCTTTTTAGCCACCAGCTGTGTCTCAGTGCTTCCTGATGGCCTTCCCCTTTTATTATTTTCACTTTTTCCTGCTTTTAGGAGACACAAAGCAATCTGCAACTTGAAATCAACTAATGGTAGTCTGTCCTTTTTTTCCATACCATCCTTACACACATCTGAACAATAAGTTAGCCAAGCTTGCACCACAGAAACATCCAGGAAATGAAACAATATTCTGTGGTACCATTTCTTGGATCTAATAGGTATACGATAGAGTGCCAGCAAGGAGTCCAGCAAATCTACCCCTCCCATGAACATGTTATATTCTTTCACAGCTGCAGGGCAAGAAATGTGTATTTCCTTCTTGGCTTTTCTGTCCCATCTTCTGACTACACATTCTGGTTCAACTGCTGCATAGGTGCTTAGCAGTGTGACTGCTTTATTGTCATACCATTTGATAGCTTTCAATGTGGCTCCGTTTGTTGCTGCAGTACAAACAACAGATGACCCTCTTCCTTTCGTTTTCAGTTCCTTATCGGAACACAGATTACACCCTTTCAGCCGGTTTGCGCGGACAGTGCCAAGACATGCAATGCCTTGTTTCCAGAGGCATGCCTGCAATGCTGGCGAATTAAACCAGTTGTCAAAATATACTTTATGCCACACATTTTTAGGGATACGTTGAAGAAGTCTCAGCACGATATTAGCTGATGCTCCTAAATCAGGTTGGCCAGGACACACGTCAATTTTTCCAGTGTAAATTTCAAAATCATGAATCAAACCAGAAATGCTTGAACAAACGAAGACTTTATAGCCCCACTTTTTGGGTTTCTTTGGGTTGTACTGACGCAGAGATGATTGACCTTTGAATGGGATAACTTGCTCATCAATGCTCAGCCTTTCTGCTGGTTTGATTGAATTGAATTTCACTTTCAGAGCGTCAACTAAAGGTCTTAATTTGAACAATTTGTCGCCTTCATTGTCTTGCTGCTTGTTGTTGTCATTGCAGTGAATGTTACTTTTGATTTCTTTAAACCTCTTGTTCGTCATAGTATCAGCAACAAGTCCATAGCGCGTTGTAGAGTCCCAGTACAATTTACAACTGGGCATTCTAACAATACTCATCATAAACGCAATTCCAAAAAACTGTTCCAGTTCTGGCTGGCTCAATCTGAGAGGCTTCATGATGTTTTTCTGGATGCTGTACTTGTTTGATTCAGTGACCATATGTGCCATTGTATCATCATCAATGAATCTGCGGAAGTATTCTATTGGTTCTGAGGTAACTGATACGTGTGCCGAATCACCAGAGAAGGGCGGAGCTTCAGAAGATACATCTGAGGCTTCACGGTGTCTCCATAGCATCCGACGACGATCAAAGGTTACATCTGTGTCCTCCAGCTCTGATACAGATGATTCTGAAAAAAAAGAAAACAAAGATATTAATTACACTGACAAACAACATTTTTCTTTCTTATATAAGAATAAGTGTTCTTAGGTCAGTTTCTTGCGCTGATTTCAAATTTGAAATCCGTTTATCTCTATCACGTCAGGTTCTTAAGATATTTGTGAATAAATATATTTTTTGGAAACTGTTATTTGCTCCATTTCATTTTTACTATATAACTTTTTAAAAATTAATAAAATGCAAAATAATTCTACTTTTTATACTGCTAAAAGATGCATGACATATGTTAGGTTATATTTCAAATAGTTATTGTATTTTAAAATAATTCTGAGTGAAATATGGCTTCTAGAAGTTGTAGAAATTCGGCTGATCTGTTCTGTTACGTGTGCGGATATTTTACCGATCGTGTTCACCAGAAAAACTTTACACCATTGCTAAAGAAAGCATATGAACTTTATTTCGATTCGAAAGTTGATGATGCAAATAAATCTTGGAAGCCAAATGCAGTTTGTTCGACTTGTGCAATACATTGGCAGGTTGGTTACGAAAATCGCCGAAGCATAAGTCGATGCCTTTTGGAGTGCCAGTAATATGGCGTGAACCGACAAATCACGCTACTGATTGTTACTTCTGCTTGACAAATATCTATGGTTTCACTTTTAAAACTAGAAAGTCTGTGGTTTATCCAAATATTGAATCGGTTTCGAAACCAGTGGCTCATGATCCAATCACGTGTCCGATCCCAGTTCCACCAGAACAATATCCGTTGGACGTGAATGAACCATCAGAAAGTGATAGTTTACCTGCTTTAGAAACTAATTCTGACTAGGATTATATACCGGTGAATGATGGTGTTCACTTAATTAACCATTCAGAACTTTCAAATCTAACACGTGATCTCGCTCTCACCAAAGGACAAGCGGAATTACTCGGTTCGCGACTCAAAGAATGGAATCTTTTAGCGCCCAATACTCTGATATCTAAATTTCGTCATAGACACAGAGAACTTGTTCAATACTTTGAGATGGATGATGACATTTGCTATTGCAAAGATGTAAAAGGTCTAATGGTGCACCTCGGTCATGAGCACATAGTCAACGAATGGCGACTTTTCATCGACTCTTCCAAGACTAGTCTAAAAGCCGTGTTATTGCATAATGGAAATTTATTTTCATCAATTCCAGTCGCCTACTCTGTTCATATGAAAGAAACTTATGACAATATGGCTATACTTTTGGCAAAAATAAAGTACAATGACTACCAATGGCGGATTTGTGGAGACCTAAAGGTCATTACAATTCTCACGGGCATGCAGACTGGGTATACTAAATTTTGTTGCTTCCTATGTGAATGGGACAGCCGCAACAGACAGGAACATTATGCAAGAAAGGTGTGGCCTATCAGGGATCGTATGCAGCTTGGGCATAAAAATGTAATATACGAGCCATTAGTTAACAAAGACAACATTTTTTACCACCGTTACATATAAAGTTGGGGCTCATGAAGAATTTCGTAAAAGCGTTAGATAAAACGAGCAAAGCTTTCACTTATCTTCGAGAAAAGTTTCCGCAAATTAGCGATGCAAAGATAAAGGAAGGTATCTTTGTAGGACCTCAGATTAGGAAAGTTATTGCAGACAAACAATTCGAGAACTTGTTACATGGTAGTGAACTTCGCGCATGGATGGCATTCAAATCGATCGTCGATAACTTTCTGGGAAATCACAAATCTGTCGACTATGTGCATATTGTTAAGCAGTGCATAGATGCATACAGAATTATGGGCTGTAACATGTCCCTCAAAATCCATTTGCTCGATTCGCATCTTGACTTTTTCCCTGACAACCTTGGCGAAGTCAGCGATGAACATGGAGAACGATTCCATCAAGATATCGCCGTAATGGAGTCACGTTATCAAGGACGGTGGAGTGTGACCATGCTTGCCGATTATTGTTGGATGCTTCATCGCGATGTACCACATGCCATTCACCGACGAAAGTCGACTGGAAAGAAATTCAAGCCTACATAACTGTTATACTTCTTGTACAAATGATGTAGTAATACTGTATGCGTTGTTAAAAAACTTCAATTGCGTATTTCTAGAGATCCCGACCTGATAGAGAAAAACGGTTTGCAGATTTAAAAACAGCGCATTAAAATTGACCATAAAAACATAGAAATGTTAGAGAAAGAAAAAAAAAATTTTTTTTGTTAGCCAGTGTTATCTGGCAACATAAACAATCATTTATTGGTATACTGGTGTACATGTTATTATTCTGATAATAGTAATAATGATAAAAATTATTCTAATCCACATTATGGTATAAAGCGTTCCACAAGTAAGTCTCCGTCAGCCGATATTTAGTACCTGATGGACTAGGCTGAAACTGTACATAGGTTGTACACTGATGGACAAGGCTACAACTGCAGTCTGAAATAAAGTGGCCACATTAAAAAAAAAAACATCAATTAAATTCAACAAACCTGAATCGGTTGTGTCCGAGGAAGGGCCGGGTTGCCACGTGTTATCCAGGATGTCTTCAGCCTCACTGTCTGACAGCTCACTATCGCTAGAAGCCTCAGGTATTGGTCTATAGATTGTAGTCTTTTGGCTGTAAAACTTTTGAGGATCCATTGTGTTTAACTGTAAAAAAAAATTTTTTTTAAATGACAACATATACATTTTGTAATTCAAAAGTTTTTCATCACAAAATTGTTTAATCTCATCTGATGATACATTATGTTTTGTGATTACTGGCAATTTTAGTGGTTATCATGTGTAGTTTAGTTCTAAAAGTCAAGTCTAGATGAAGTAAATATGTTTTATTCATTTACAATATTATTAGTAATTTATACTGGTAATTCTACTATTTACATTGACCTTTTTAGGATACATAAAATTGCAAATAACAACTTTTTTTTTAAATGATGAAGTTTAATCAACTATAATGAGAATAAAATACTAATGTTGTTGATTACAGAGAAATACAACATTAAATATCATTTATTAGGTAAAAAGCAACTGTTGCCAATTGGCAACATGAAGTGGTTTTTATTCCTTAATCGACTTTTGTTGATAATGGCAACATACCTAAAATGTAAAATAAGAGTAACTTATTTTATTTATTTATAACTATTAAAGCATTTGTTACAAAGATAAGTGGTTTAAGTTACTCAACATATTTTTTATACACCGTTTTCATAAGGAATTTTAAAAAATAATGTGAAGTAAACTCACCTCTCAATTCGATCTTGCAAACCAGCTACCATGCCTTGACAAAAGAGTGCGTGAAAAAAAAAGTATTTCTCCGACAAATGAGTTACCCGGTAATTTAAAATTGGGAATGTTTCTAGAACACAATAAAACAAAAAAATTATTAATTTGAACGCCGGATAGTGAAATAGATGACTTTAAACGGTATGTTGCCAAATGGCAACAAGGCCCAATAGAGGGTTAATGCAAAACACGACTACGCCAACTAAATGGTAGTTAAGATTACTTCTGAAAAATAAGTTGCTACAGTGGAAAAGCAAAATAAGTATTGCAAAAATTAAAGAGAAAAATAATCCCTTAATTTTTAAAAATCCACTATAAGTTCGCCCCTGAAGTCAGATCGGGTAAGGGAGGGAATTAATCTGGACAAAAAATCCGAAAAACACTCCTTAACTTAGTTCAAACGCCGTTCTGCCTCAGTACCCAGTGAATGTTATACACTCACCACTTTACCAGCATTTAGTATCGCAATCAGCAGTTAACATATATCCCGACAAAATCAACCTGTAACCAAAATGTATATTATTCAAAGATGCTGTGGAAAAAAAACTTATTAGTTTGTGTGGTCAGCACGCCCGTATACAGATCGCTAGTCTAGGGGGTAATATTTTTTAAAGATATAACAACTCACAAGACATCACACTCTTACTCTATATCAGAATACAGAATCTTAAGTTCAAAATCCAGATAGACGAGTCCACATTTGTCGTACTCGTCTTCCTATTCTTAGTTCAAAGACCGGAAACGAGCCCTCATTTGTCGTAGATTTTCGATAGGAGAATTAAGACTAGGTTTGGTCCCTTCTGAATAGGTTTGAATAGGTGATAGACTCAGTGAGAGTTAGTGAAAGGTAATAGAATTTCCACACACGTGAGATGATAGATTTTGATATAGTGGCTGTCTCTGAAAGCGAAAAAAATTCTTCTCTCTCTCACCTATCTTCTACAACAGTTGTTACAGCGTCAGACAGACTACACCAATATACATATTACGTATATTTCTATCACTCACAGGCACGCACATACACGTGACGACAGGTAAACACACAGACGTGGGAAAACTATAACAATGATATATATATATATCTAGAACGAGCTGACCAAACACTATTATTAAGTTCAAGAGCGATTTTAATATCAGGAAAAATCGGCTCACAACATCAAAGAAAGTACATCAAGGAAAATACATATACACATAGTCATAAAAAATCAAGGAAATGTTGCAAGGATGATAGCCCCGTTATAGTGTTAACTCTAGGTTTAGCCCGGCCCCGTTAAGAGAACAGATGATGGCGCCCGAGTCACAGATACATAGGGTTTGAGTCTAAGAGTTTCCTTCGTTTTATCTCGTAATTATATGCACAGAGTTTGAAAAAAAAATCTGATTTAACCTAAGACAAAACACAAGAACTCTAGCCTTAGCAACAAATTATGCAGATTGAAAAAAAATATTAGGACAGCAACAGGGTGTCAAAGATATAATAGTGAAAATATCACTCAAACCAGCGTACACTCATTCATTCCGCCATGGCCTCTCATACTTGTACTCACGACTTTGCTCGCTGCCTCTTGGAACATACTGATTTTAGATTTTCACACAGACTCAAAAAAATGCAGTCTTCTGCCAAGAAGTCCCCAGTTCCAAAAGACGTATTTAACTCGGAGTCTCCGGGAACGACTACTTGGGTGTGCAAATTTGTTCAAATGTCTGATTAAGTCACCTAACAATTATTCCAGGCGCGGGAGTTAGCAGAGCACAGTGTCAATAGCGTAGGTTTCTAGAAATGATGAATGTCAGGTCGGTGCCTTCCCTCAGTATAGGATTCACTTTAGTCACACCACAGATTTGTCCACAAGAATATATATATATATATATAGTCGGGAAATGTTAGTTAATACTAGAAGTATTTCGCGCCACCAGGCAGAAAAATTACGTAGAGTTTTCTAGAAGAAATTAAGATCTGGCTCCAAGGTCCAGTATTTATCATTACAGTCTTTGAAAAACCCGTTATTGGGATATAGTATTTCTGGCTAACTCGGGTTGCATATGCACTGTTTAGACCAGTGGTACTTAAGAAACCCACGTGGTTCAAAATAAGGACTGTCTATTTCTTCACAAGTATGGAAACTACTACTAGGTGCTGGTAAAGTTAGGGTCACCCCAAAACTTTCACTGTGTGGAGGAAAAATAACACATATAATATAATAAACAGAATCTGTACTGGTTATAACTTACATTTAAACTTGCAAGCAGAGAGCTTTGCTTATCATTTAAACTTCCCGTGACGTAAGTTATATTTAAAAATCAGCAATCCTCATGAATTAAGAACACGTGCGTATTCCGTCACCATTCACGAGGCTCGATTCTAGAGTTTATACGTTAGTTTAGAAAAATACACTCGACTGAGTATTAGCAGTTAAATTAAATTCATAAATAGCTACAATTGCCGTTATAAGCTAGAAATTTAATTTTATTCTGCTTTCCACTGAATGCTTCCCTAGAAAATATAATAGCCTACCACTTTATTTCTCTTCTGCGCTAAAGAAATAGATTAAAATGAATTAAGCGATTAAACACTTTAACACTCACAAAATCTATATATCTATCATATTAATTACCTCAACCACAGAATTACAGGTAGTCGCACAACTTAAGAATAAGATTGCTGAAAATATTTCTGGAAGTCTAGAAGTTCGACAAATTGCCGAAACAAACTGAGATCTTCGCTAACAGCTATTCTGTTTACGAGCAACCTATTCTACTGTGAGTCTATGAGCGAGAATGAAATTAAAGTTTCAAACTTGGCCAATATCTTTAAAATCGGACACAGGATCCTAATCTTATTTCGCCAAGCGAAATTATCTCCCCTACTCCCAACATTTACGTCCGCTTAACGCGTGTCGTAACTGTCACCTACTGACCACGATGTACGCGTGTCAGTTTCAAATCCCAGACAGCCTGACTCCAATGCAGGGCAGTTTTCACACTACAGCTGACCATGGCCCACCGTGAGCGCCGTGTCAGTTTGGGATTTTCCAGACAAATGTCTGGATACTGACCGGTGCAGATGTAAAGTATCACACCTCACCGGGACTTATGCCGAGAAGAAGCTCGCGCGCTCGGTGAGAATGTAGACGATTTGCTACGTCCTATGTTCAGTGAACCGACTTATCACGCCTTCTGACGCCCTGCAGCCCTGACATCTACGTAATATCGTCCTAGCGCGATTCTCAGTTTTAGAGAAAGGAAAACAGGTAAAGTTTTCGAATTATATGAAAATAATAATATCAAACGAATGGATGAAAAAATATACAGGAAAAAGGAAATACAGAGATAATAAAAGAGAGAAATCTGGTGACAGAATAGGAAGAAGATGTAGGAAATTAAATGAATATAAACCCTACGTGACAGAAGAAGACGATGGCGATGGATAAGACACACACTGAGGAAACCTGTTGATAGCATTACAAGGCAGTCCTTGTTCTGGAACCCCCAGGGCAAGAGAGGCAGAGGTAGACCAAGAAGCACATGGAGAAGAGAGCAGGACACAGAGGTGAAAATTATGAGGAAAACGTGGAAAGAACGTGAGATGATAGCATGTGACAGGAGGACTTGGCATATGTTTGTTGAAGGCCTATGCTCCTTTGGGAGTGGAGGGTTATGAATGAATATGAATATGAATGACAGTGCAGTTTAATTTGAAGCATTTATTTCATATTCATTATACCAGTATATATCAAATCACTTCTCCCTATACAATTGACCACTGCTCCAGCGTCGAACCAAACGTTGGTTCAAAGAAAGCGATATCTACTTTCAACAACAAAGTCACTTGCCCACAAAGGTATCACTCTCAATGTTCTAGTAACATCTAGGAACTTTTGAAAGACGCAATTTCAAAGTCTTCTTTCCTACTAACACTTTGGGTTAAAAGAAAAACAAACAGCCATCTGGGCTTTAGATACACTGAGTCATATCAAAGAACAATGTTCATCTGACACCTGTTTTTTTTTTTCACTTACCGGACACCGGAGACCACCTTGTCCATTGTTCTAGGACGGGATACCATTATCTCCTACCCAGATTGCTTTGTTTATTTACTCAGTGACATATCTCGAACTACATTATGTGTTCTCATCTGAAGGTTCTCTAACAATAGCCACCCACATTATTTAAGCGCCAGCTTTGGAAGGTGGATAACGTAAACGTTCTTGGTGGGGTTGCTCTAAAAAGATAAAATAATACAAAGTGGACACGGGTACATATAAAACCAGTTGAAAATTCTCCTTCAGTTTGCATACGATAGCAATATACTAAAATGACTCGTACCAAGCCACAAGCGAAAAAGAGGAAAATCTATACAAGACCTCAAACACTTGTCAGCAGCATCAAACAAGAACCTGCAAAGAACAAACAGAGTCAACCAGAGAACACGAATACTCCAACTACTAGCGTCGTGGACGTTCCTTCTCAGAAGACGAACAACGCAACCATTGACACGACCGATGAGCAATCTAAAGCTTCAAAGGCAGATGACAACCAAGCTCCGAAACCAGACATAGCAACATCACCGCTGAAACAAGATATCGAGGCGGTAGCTCCATTGTGCAGTGACAAGGCAACATCTGCAAAACACGGCCACAAAACATCGAAGACAGAGGGTAACAATGCATTGAAACCCAACAAAATCAATCCACCGCCAAAACGAGATGTCATAGTCGAGTCTCCAGCATGCAGTGACCAGCCAACTTCGGTGAAACTTGACCAGATGCAGACGAGCCAGAATGTGAATCCGTCCCGCAGACCGCACGCTCAATCTGAGACAGAAGTTGGAACGTGCCAACTTCACAATCAACAAAATGCCGTCTCTAACGTGGCACTACAGGAGAGGATAATTAAGATCACTCAGATGTCTGGAGGTGAGGCCTCGCTCTGAGCCCTACCCGACGACAAAGTAATCGGCATCCTTGAGACAATAACGGGCAGGAGGAGCATATCTAAAGTTTCAAGACACGACAACGGAGTTATCTTAACTCTAAACAACACGGAGAAGACAAACCAACTGATGATTGAACTAGAGTCCGGACACACAGAAGTCCAGCTGCCCCACCACCAGATTAAAGCTATTGTGGAGATCTTCAAGAAGACCAAAAATATAGTTGTAAGAGGGGTCGACAACAATCGGTCTGCACAAGAAGTCCACAACCGCCTACAAAAAGAAAACAAGAACATCAACATAACACAGGTTGAAAGACTGAAGACATGGGACAAGAAGGACACAAACCTAGTTATCCTAACTATTGAAGGGACTTCAAGACCAAGTCAAATAAACCTGGACGACAGATGTAGAAAACCAGAAGAATACATCCCTCCTGTTATGCAGTGCTCAAACTGCCAGCAATTTTCACATACTAAGAAAACTTGCAGGAGAGATACAGTTTGTCGGTACTGCGCGGGAAGTCACTCATACAACGAATGTCCTCAGGCGAAAAAAGATACCAGCTATAAAGTACGCAACTCCAACAGAACCTGCGCAAACTGTCTCGGGAACCACGGGGCAAGATACCGTGGATGTCGGATCTTCTATGAGACAAAGGCCATACTGAAGGAATCTGTAACAAAAAACATCTCCTTCAGAGAAGCAAGAAACCGAGTGGCTTCAGGCGGCACTGTCAAACAGGAACAGCACACAAGAGCCCAGCTGGTAAAACTAACCACAGAGATGCAAGACTTAAAACAACAACTCAAAGTCGAGACGAACAAGCAACACAACGAAGACTCAGATGCCATAAGAGACAAAACAATAGGAGCCTTACAGAACGCGCAGGAATTTTTACAGGAAATGAAATCCATCAAACACGAGATAGAAGTCGACATCGCCAACCTCGCAGAGCTAAAGGAAGAGAACGAAGAAATCCTCAAAAGAATTGAAACAGAGAGAAGGATCGTTGAGGATATCCTTACAAAAAGTAGAGAGCAAAACAAAGAAACTAAAGACAAAATAATAACCGAAATCGTAGAAGTACTAACAAGAAAACAAGAAAGAAGAAAAGAAGCGGAACACCAAATAATCATCAAAACCATAATGGATATCTTACCAAAAGATAATAGCAAAAGCCATAGAACAACACGTAGCCAAAACAGACAACGAATAGTAGAAACTGAACAGGTAGCCAGTGGTCCTTTTCAGGACCAATCATCCCCAGGACTAGGAACGTGATACCAGCGCAGACATTAACACCCTATATACCAAATATAACCTTTTGTAACCCGTAAGGCAGGATATGAACACCATGAGAACGCCACGTCACCATAAACAGACAAGCAACTAAGAGGTATGAAGACAGTCAGCTAGTGGTCCTTTTTAGGACCAGTCCTTTTCAGGACTAACAACCGGCTAGCACCGAAGAAACTAAATACAATATATACCCCAATTATAACCAACTTTCAGGTTGAACAGGGTATAACTTAACATAGTAGACAAAGGAACGAACGAACCTTCAGTTTGTAGATAGGCAGATTTGTGTGCGATTTCTTCTGTCTAACTGTGTGTACTCTTTTCCTCAAGATTAGAGCATCCTATATTGACGATTAATAATCATGGCTCAATCTTGTATCGGCAGTCTCGACTTGTATGAAATGGACGAGGATTTCTTTACCACATTCAGCCTCCAGCCAGAAAAAGTGATCAACATAGGAATGTGTGGAGAGATTGTTTTAGCCACAACTGAAGAGAATACAGGAACCAGACGAGTATTAAAGAAAGTCACTTTGCTGGATGAAGAGACAAATCCCAAACGAGTAGTGAAGATATTCACTTTGCTGGATCAAGAGACAAATGCCAGGAATAGTCAGATTTTTCAAGCTGAGGTACAGTTTATGCAATCTTTTGACCATTCTTATCTGATGAAATGCCTCATCGCTGGCCAGTGCCCCAATTATCTGTCTATCTGCATGCACTACTATCAGAGAGGTACCTTAAGGCGTTATCTCGGTGGTCTCAGTCTTGAACTATCTGAACTTTGTGTCACTCAAGTGGCGTGTGCTCTTCGATATCTGCACAAGAACCATGTAGCACATCTTAATGTTAAATTAGAAAACATCTGTATAGATGCTGATTTCAACGCTATCCTCGGAGATTTCGTATTGGCGGTGGAGATGTTCCCTGACCAACGGACATTGCCCAAAAGGAAATGTGGCGGTACACCTTGTTATTTTGCTCCAGAACGAATAGGAGCACCAGCAGACAAGGAACTGGATCCTTACAAAGTGAGCATATATGTTTTGTGGGTTATCTCTTTGTCTTTGTTAATGGCTGATTGTAAATATAGAATAAGGGATACATATATACAAATTATATATATATATATATATATATATATATATATATATATATATATATATATATATATATATATATATATATATATATATATATATATACATATTTATCCGTCCCTTGTGTTTCTCTGGTGGTGCATTTAAAAATATTGTAGTAAAGTGAATCCGTATGACAACACGCTCAAATTCCCTGCTTAAAAGGTACTAGCTATCGTAATTTTAAATCTATAAATAACTACAGTATTTGAAATTTGTCTGAGAGTCCAGTCAAATTTACCGCCAACATTTAACTAAGAGTATTTGAATTTTTCTAAGAAAACAAGTTAAAGGTTACCACCCCCCACCCTCTCTCACACACCCATCCCAATATTTATCGAAGGACGTAGTAAAATTTAACAACCAATCAAATCGTTATCTCTTTTTTGTAGAACAAGAAAACTGTGGTTGAAGTGGAAATAATGCCTATTTTGGGTTTTTGACCGAACTTAGATAATTTATTTCTCAATAACTAAAGATAATTAAAATAAAAGGGATATCTCAAATTATAGCGCTGATATTCCTTAACATATACACATAAAGATTTCCTCATAGAAAAATTATCTTAACTTAGAAAGATTTAATTTAGTAATATTTTCCCATCAGGTTAAGATCAAATTTAATTACAAAAAATTAACCTCATTTGAATGCAAAGGAATAACTAAAGGAAAGCTATCTAGAACGATAGAGAATAATTGGTCGTTTAATTATCACTTTTGATAATTAAAATCGGTTCATAAATAACTATGATATAAAATAAACAAATTCGGTCAGATTAGACAAACACGCTTAAAACTGCTCAATTCTATAGCCTAGGAAATAGTTAACTTTTTTGACTCGTCATCTGATTGTTGGGGGTAGTGTGATAAAAATTAACAACTTCTTGTAAAGTCCGACATTTGACGACAAAGCTTCCATACTGTAGTGATTTCTAAATACAATATCTAAATTAATATATAACAGTATAGTGTATAAAGGCAAAGATAAGAAAGTACAAAAGAATTTTCTGCTAGAACGGTTGGTGTCGCCTACGCCTTCAGATTATTATTTGCTAACGAAACAAAACGGTACCCAAAATTTTCAAATTCGTCCTTGACGTAAACACCCACTTTTCCTAGTTCTAAGAAAATATTTGCCTAAAATGCATTGTGGAACGAGGAGGGGCAAGGATAGATGAAATGCTAATTCGTTTCGCATTGATTTTAAACTAAAAGCCAACACTAGCACAGTGGCAAGCCTTGCCTTAGGGGTTTCCCCAAATACAATGAAAAAGTTAGAATTGTGGACACTACGGTCATGTAAACATGTTAAGCTCTTATTGTGAATGACCTAAGCTCTCGTATTCAGCTTGATATTACATGGAAAAAGAGTGAACGAGAGGTAGTTTAAAAATAAACTACTAACATACAAAAAAAGATAGAATTTTGAACCAAACCACATAGCCCCTTAAAAATCGTAGATTCGTGTACCTGAAGACTTGCTGACCAAGAATATGTTATTAGTTATGTAAATAGTCCCTTAACTAATCAACTATTGATAAAACCATACACAGAGATCAGAGATACTGTCAGGTCAAGTCATATCTGCTTAGATTGGATCGCATATTTTTGGGGAAAAAAGTAGGTGACAGATAGGCTAGGATGGTACAGTGAATCTGATTGGGTGACATTTGAAGTGAGACGAAATATTATTGGCTGACCTTTGAATAAACATATATAGCCTAGCAACGTAGGACAAGTTTGAATGATATTTTTTGAAAGACTGTTTACCCTTGTAAAATTAAAAGTGATTGGCCAACTGAATCGATATTGTCAGAATAAGCGTTAGGGGGGACGCCATTTCTAGAAAAGTTTCAACAGTGATAGATGAGATCAGGCTGTGCTTTTAAATACATTTCTGGACAGCCTGGACAACAAAACAGATCGAAACTGTGTCAGTCATCGTCTCTGTATATTTCATTGAACATTGTGGTAAGATTAACATTTATTAATCTGTATTTTATATAAAAATTGAATGTAAAATAATAATATATGTCTGGACATGAGTGGGTCTATAGCGAACATGAGGCAAAGCCTAAAGATTGATCCACCATGTGATAGACTGTCAGAGAGGTGTAAAATACAAGAATATGTATGATTGTCATAAAGGAGCATAACACCTATCCTATTATATGGAAGAGATTACAGCTGGAATTGCAGTGGCGTTGTAACTATTAGGGACAGGAATACTGGTGTACATTGTCACATCAAAAGAAAAGGGTGGCATAGGTTTGTATAAGGATATGATCCTTTTTGTTTGTTTGTAATGTACATGTCCTTAACTGTGGACTATTGGTGTATGCTAGATATAACGAAGGATGCATACCTTCCCATTTCAGAGGTCCTGGGTACTGACGTTAATGTGGTACCAAACGCTTGAAAACTGATTGATTCAGGACTCTGCCTGTTTACTGCGAGTCCATGCTAGTGGCCATTGCCTATCAAACAGGGAACAGATTGTCAAGCGAGCAGAGGAAAGGTTCAACCTATATTCTACTGCAAAGATAAGTTCTCGTTCGGCACCTGAAAGCTCAACTACTGAACTTTATAAGAAGAAATAAAAAAAAGTGAAAGTGAATAAAATTGGGACAAATATTAATAGTTCCACAAGTGACAAAATAGAAACAGACATTAATAAAAGGATATGATTTCAAACAACAACCTATTGGTACGACCAGTATTTCCTTAAAGTAGGAGAACACTACAGATGTATATGAGAATAATATTTTTATGTATGGACAGAGGATCTATTGTGCTATTTGACTGATGTAATTGATTATTTTGATTTCTCTTTTAAACTGTCAATCCTGATTCCAAAATAAATTAGAATCAGGATAATAAATTGTAAAAATTATCTTTACACAAAATTCAACCACAGTCTTAAATAAGATAGCCTTTTAGAGTGTCGTTTGTATGTTATTGTGGTAGTACTGTGTGCTGTTGTGAATAATAAACTATTTGTTTGTATGTTTGTTGATTTTGTATATTACACTTTACATTCATAACCCTAGACACTAAACGAAGTCATTTAATATAATAATATAAATACATTTTTAATGAGATAAAAGAGGTGGTAGCGGAAAGGTACCCTGAAAAGTTCACAATACTATTGGGTAAATTCAGGGACATTCATAGCTAATCTCAATTAATATAAATATAATAATACCTACAACAGTTCATTACATCAAATCCACCACACATACCAAGCTGACATTATTGAAAGAGACAGAGGGACAAGCCTTTGCCGTCTGTACTGCAAGCTTAGTGCTATAGCCCTTTACTGTCGGGTCGCTTGTGTGTGTGAATATTCTTTAATTGAGGGTAAGGTAGAAAATTTTGTTTGCATAATTTATTAGTCCTGTAAGTAACAGGCTATCTGTGTGCCATATTAGTTTTCGATACTGCCGCTGGGAAATGTGATGTCACGACGACCTAAGTAGGAATGTGCCTTTAGCAGGCTTATTCGGAGTGATATTGTGTAAAATGTTTGCCAATTGGAATTACAAATTGGCGACTGTAAGTGCAGTATTAATGAATTGATATTGTCTTTTGGAATGACATACTGTTCAAATAACATGTGAAAATATATAGGGAATGTTGGGATGAAGTAATCAACAGGTCACAAGTTATATTGTATCCACCATGACTATTGTATGAAAGACAAACAGGAAGGAGGAATATTAACGTAGAATCAATACTGAAGAAGACTGATTACACCAAACTGAGTGTAGACAACGGAATTTAAGGTCTGGTGCGACTTGTTAGCACAAGTGACTGACCTAGGTGGGTATTAATACAGTTTAGAGGTGAAATTGATAGAGGCAGATGTTACATAGACGGGATTGTCCTTCTTATTTCAGGTTGTATTACAAAGTACCTTTGTTGCTGCAGTAGCCTGAAAGGAAGAACATGTTGGAGTGAGTTCTCATGCTACAATTTGAAGCTAGCTCCTTTTCTTCAGTCAGGAGTCACAACGTTGGTGTACAGGCCTAAGATTGACAGAACAGCTGCAATAACCTATACACAGATAAGTCCTTTATACAGGCAGTGATACCTCATTCTTAAACATAATTTCACCATTAACAATATACCACCTGGGAGTAATGAAAATAACAGAACTTACAGTATAGAATAAATGATAATATCAAGAACTGTGGGTATATTCATTCCAGTGACTTTTTGGTTGTACACACATGGACAGTGTTTCAAAAAATATTTATTTTTGCATGTAAATAACCTTTTCTTGATTTTTTGAGAATTCCTGTCCCAACAAGATTGAGGTACTGAAATAATAAATTGTAAATATATCTATTTTCAAACAGTCTTGCTAAAATTTCAATAAAGTTAAAGTTCTGTTTTGAAATTCATAACTGTGATAATACATTACCCTAGACACTTTGCTAAATAACAACACACAGTTAACTTACTCTTGGTGAGATCTCAAGAGGTAGCAGATAGGGACCCACAGAACTTCATCATCATCATTCTTTACTCTGGGAACTTACATAGCTGGACCCCACCTTGATTGTCTATACACCCTTGCTCTTTTCAGAGAAGGGGGTATTTCTTATAAGACCAGTCTCTTATCTGGCACTATTCTGGTATCGTCTGATACATCTATTTGTCCAGGATATCCTATAATTAATAACATCTAAACCTCTTATCACATAGTGGAGTCCTGTCCGGGATAATTTTTCCACCATACCCTGGGGCTTTTACTGTAGGGAATACTAGGTAAATAAATATATAATACAATTAGACAACTTGTGGTGAAATTTGATGAGCTGTCATTGCCTATAGTTAATTAAATTAGTAATATTTGCTAATTTATGATATAAGTTGTTAATAATTTGTGTACAAGTGAGAGAATGGCAGACTTGGCCAAATTTAGATCTGCTGCAGTGCAGGCGGCAAAAGACTTTGGCCTAAGTGGGGACGCGATAATTCAGTATGTAACTACTGAATGTGATACATTTATTGATAGGGAAGATAGGAGATTTGCTGAAAAGAAAAGATTACAATTAGAAGCAGATAAAGAAGAGAAAAGATTAGAATTAGAAGAAGATAAAGAAGAGAAAAGATTAAAATTAGAAGCAGATAAAGAAGTTAGGAAATTAGAGGCTGATAGGGAGGCTGAAGTTAAAAGGTTACAGTTAGAGGAAAAAAGATTGCAGATAGAGGCCGAAAAGGACGAAAAGATATTGCAAAGGGAAGCAGAGGAAAGAAGACAGGTTGCGGAAAGGGAGGCAGAGGAAAAACGTTTGCACAGAGAACATGAGTTGAGGCTGAAAGAAATGGAATATCAAGGACATGTTACCGATTATGGAAGCAGCCCAACTACCTCTGATACTAGTGCCAGTCAGGGAGCCTCTAACTCAGCCATGAACTTTCATTTAGATCCTTTTACAGAGAAAGACGATGACATTGAGTCATACCTAAATATATATGAAATTCTAGCTACTAATTATGGGCTAGAGAAAGAAAAGTGGAGTTTAAAACTATCACAAGGGTTGAGGGGAACTTCCTATGAAGTTTTCTCTAAATTAAGCCGAGAAGATCAAGAAAACTATGACCTCCTAAAACAAGCATTGTTAGTCAGATCTGAGAAGAATGCTGAATTTTATAGAAAGAAATTTAGAAATATTAAGCTGCTGTCTGGAGAAACCTACCACCAGTTCTCTGCAAGAATAGAAACCTATTTGGAGAAATGGACTGCTCTGGAGAAAACCCAAGACTTAAAGGAAATGATTATGATGGAGCAGTTAAGAGAGTCCATTGCTCCAGACTTGAGATAATTTCTCATGGAACAAGGTGCAGAGAGGCTGGGGGGATTATCAATGTTGCTGAGAGATATCAGGCAGCCCAGTCAGAAGTGGCTGGAGTTAAAAAGAAGCAAACAGAGTAATAAAACGACACAAAACCAGAATAAGTTTGATAATAGGGATCATTCCCATAGATTTAAACAAAGTTATGATAGGCCAAAATTTGATTCTAGGGACAGAAACCTTCAAATAAATGAAAAGAAACCCTACAGACCAGAAGGAAAATGTTGTAAAATTTGCAAATTAAATAATCATTACACAAAAGACTGTAGGAAGAAAAACCTTCCATATTTCGCTGCATGTTCTAAAACAGGAAACAAGGGAAAGAAGGAACTGTCTACAGGACAGCAAGAACCTCATCATCCCCCTGTATGTGAAGAAGTAGTATGTAATGGGGCCACTATCAAGTGCCTTTATGATACTGGATTGGATTTTGACTCAGTCGTGAGTTCTAACCTAGTGCACCCAGATCAATATACCACAGAAACAGTGGAGATACAAGGAGCAACTAAGGACGTAGCAACCATGACACTTCCCATTGCAAGAATAAATGTAAAAACTCGCTATGTGGAAGGAGTGATTAGAGCAGCAGTGATAAATGAACCAATCTACCCTCTGATATTGGGGTGTAGATGTGTGTTTTTGGGAAGTCCCAAAAGACCAGTGATTATGGCAGCAGTACAGACCAGGTCACAGTCAAGGAAGGAGGAAGATAACCCAATAAATACTCATCCAGAGGAGATGAGGAAGGCACAGGCTGAGGATAAGTCATTAAAGCCGTGTTTCAGAAAACTACCAAAAAGCCATACCCCTCCAAACAAAGGAGAATTTTATATGAAGAATAAGTTAATGTATAGGAAGGCTGGAACAGGATCAAATGGTCATGGACAACTAGTTCTTCCATCTTCATATAGGGAAAAGGTGATGGAGTTAGGACATGCTATCCCCTTCAGTGGTCATATGGGGATTAGCGCCACAGGACAACGTATAGCTTGTCATTACTTCTGGCCAGAGATAATTGAAGATATAAAAAGATATGTCAAATCCTGCCCAGAATGTCAAAGGGTAGCTCCAAAACATTGGACTGCACCTGCAACTCTTGGTGAAATGCCAATCATGGGAACCCCTTTTGAGAGAGTTGCAGTGGATATTGTTGGACCTCTCACACGAACCAAGAGGAGAAACAGTTATATTCTTACTCTGGTGGACACTTGTTCTATGTGGGGAGAGGCAGTAGCCATGTCATCAATCGACTCCAAACATGTGGCAGAGGCGTTACTTACTTACAATATTCACAAGGTTAGGATTTCCCCACCAGATATTGACTGATAATGGATCACAGTTTAAGGGGAAACTAACTGAGGAAGTTTTCAGGATCTTTCAAGCCAGGCACTTTCACTGTAGTCCGTATCACGCCCAAGGGAACGGGCAAGTGGAAAGGTTCAACGGGACACTTATTTCTATCCTGAGAAAGTTGGCACATGAAAAACCTGACACATGGGATCAATACTTACCCGCGGCCTTGTTTGCTTATCGGGAAGTCCCCCATAATTCAACAGGAATGGCACCGGCAACCCTGTTATTTGGCCGGCCCATTAAAGGTCCATTGGAAGCCTTATTGAGGACATGGACAGATGAGAAGGCAGAAGAGACTGTAACCTCATCATATCAGTATGTGAACGAGTTGACCACTCGGTTAAAAACTGGCTGGAAACTAGCAAATGATAATCTGAGAAAAGCCAGAAAGAAGCATGCTGAGTATTATAACAGGAAAGCGAAGGATAGGGAGCTTGCTGTGGGGGAGAAGGTGCTTCTTCTATTACCCGGCAGCAGCAACAAACTTCAGATAGGATGGCAAGGTCCATACACAGTTTTAGAAAAGGTATCTAGAACTAATTACAAGATAGACAAAAAGGGAAAGGAAAAAGTCTATCATGTGAACCTCCTCAAGAAATATCATGATAGAAGAGTTTTGGACGGTGCACATTTACTGACCTTGGCCATAGCCACTGAAATGAAAAATGAACCTCTCACCTCTTATGAATACCCCCTGAAACAATGCAAAACTCCTGCACAGGTAAAAGTTAGCAATCATCTGACAAAAGGGCAGAGGGAGAAGATTCAGAAGGTTCTGGAGAATCATACAGACGTGTTAACGGACAAACCGGGGCACACTAACTTGTTGGAGTATGATATGAAATTACTAGACCCAACACCCATCTGTATGAGAGCCTATACTATCCCATTCGCTAAAGAGCAAGCTTTAAAAGGAGAGATAGAATATTTATTACAAGAAGGAATTATTTCTCACAGTGAATCTCCTTATAGCTCCAGTGTGGTATTGTTGAGAAAACCCTCTGGGGAACATAGGCTGTGCATAGATTACAGGAAACTGAATGCTGTCACAGAAAGTCAGGTGGATCCATTACCTGATACTAATCAACTGTTTGCCAGGTTGAATAAGGCAAAATATTTTTCCAAGGTAGATCTCAGTAAGGGATATTATCAGATTCCAGTGAAGCCTGAGATTCGACCTTATCTGGCCTTTAGCACCTCGGAAGGGCACTATGAGTTCAATATGTTGCCTTTTGGATTAAAGAATGCTCCGAGTGTGTTTTCTAGAATGATGAGAAAACTATTGGATCCCCTGAAAAATCCATGTATTACCAATTTCATGGATGACATTCTCATTGCCACGGAAACGTTTGAGGAACATATAGACTCCCTAAATATGTTATTTGACAGACTCAGGGAGGCAAATCTGACTGCTAGACCCACCAAATGTTGTATTGGATGCAAGGAATTGGAGTTCCTGGGACACACTGTACATCAGGGGAGCATGACCCCTGATCCTAAGAACTTAGAAAAACTACAGAGAGCACCTAGACCACAAACTAAGAAGGATGTGAGATCCTTTGTCTCACTGTGTGGATTCTATCAAAAATATATCCAGAATTTTAACTCTGTGTGTGCTCCTCTGACAGACCTAACTCGTAAAGGGAAGCCAGATAAAATAGAATGGTCGGCAGAATGTGAGCTGGCATATAATGAGCTGAAACAAAAACTCACCAGTAAGCCCATATTGAAACTACCTGATTTGAGTCAGGAATTTGTGGTGAGAACGGACGCTAGTAATGTGGGATTGGGAGCCACGTTGTTACAAAGGTCCTCATCACCAGAAGGAGAATTGAACCCCGTTGCTTATTCCAGCCGCAAATTGAACAGGGCGGAACAAAATTACTCAACTGTAGAAAAAGAATTTTGGCTTTAGTTTGGGCAATAAGGAAATTCCACATCTATTTGTATGGAAGGCATTTCGTGGTCCAAAGCGATCATCAGCCCCTGTTTTTCCTTGCTCAGGCAAAGCATGGTAATGCACGATTGTTAAGGTGGTCTTTTCTCATACAACCTTACTCGTTTACCATTGAGTACATTCCTGGATCGCAGAACGTTGGGGCAGATTTCTTGAGTAGGCACCCACCTGCAGGAATCCAGGATCACACAAAGGCATAGGGAGTCAATTTGAACGTGATTGTATACAGACCACTACTGCACTACTGGTTCTCGCTTTTCTAACGTGGGAGATATGTAGTAAAGTGAATCCGTATGACAACACGCTCAAATTCCCTGCTTAAAACGTACTAGCTATCGTAATTTTAAATCTATAAATAACTACAGTATTTAAAATTTGTCTGAGGGTCCATACAAATTTACCGCCAACATTTAACTAAGAGTATTTGAATTTTTCTAAGAAAACAAGTTAAAAGTTACCACCCCCCCCCCCCCCCCCCCCCCCCCCCCCCCCCCCCCCCCCCCCCCCCCCCCCCCCCCCCCCCTCACACACCCATCCCAATATTTATCGAAGGACGTAGTAAAATTTAACAACCAATCAAATCGTTATCTCTTTTTTGTAGAACAAGAAAATTTTGGTTGAAGTGGAAATAATGCCTATTTTGGGTTTTTGACCGAACTCTGATAATTTATTTCTCAAAAACTAAAGATAATTAAAATAAAAGGGATATCTCAAATTATAGCGCTGATATTGCTTAACATATACACATAGAGATTCCCTCATAGAAAAATTATCTTAACTTAGAAAGATTTAATTTAGAAATATTTTCACATCAGGTTAAGATCAAATTTAATTACAAAAAAATTAACCCCATTTGAATGCAAAGGAATAACTAAAGGAAAGCTATATAGAACGATAGAGAATAATTGGCCGTTTTGATAATTGTGGTAAAGTGGGATATTATAAATATTTATAGGGGACTTAGTGTACTGACTGAGATCAGCTGTGAAGGTATCTGTATCTAATAAGGGTAGTGTATTACAGATGACCTTACTTGCTACCACATATTTATACCTCAGTCAGAATTATTCTGGAATATTGTGATGACTACGTTGAATGTCTAGGGTATGTATATGATGAAGTGTAAGTCACAACAACAACAGACAGATAAACAATTTAATTTATTCCACCACACGTGACATCACTGTGACACTCACACACATTTAACACTCTATAAGACTATTCTTAAATGAGGCACTGGTGAATTTTCAAATATAAATATGTATTAATTACTGTCACTAATATATATGTGTCCTGATTCAAATACAAAGTGAACCAGGAATCACAATCAATTTTAATTACAAGTTATATGTACAGAATTTATCAATATGAATCTTGTAGTGACATATTTTATTAATATTATCCTATGTGTGTCAGTTGTGTAGTAGTAATATGAGGTAATACTGGTTTTGTTTTTTCAAGCTATGTTGTTATTTGTCATCATGACTTCAAGTGTTTGTTTCTGTTGGAACTAGTATTGGAGATGTTCTCAGTTCCGTTCATTAAAACAATTAATTTCCCCTCTTATTTTTATACAATGTCAGTTTAAGATGGGGTTACATAATGTTGAGCTCCGCTGGCCACATAGGCTTATCTTTCGTGATGTCGGCAGGAAAAGACTCCTCTGCTCGATTGCTCCCCTGTGTTCTGGAGACACCTCACTGTTTGCTATATGGACCAAGGAGTATGCTGTCCGCCTCTGGATTCAGCAAAGCTCTGACCAGGGGCTGCTCAATAACTTTTGGATAACGGTCCCACAATTCATGGAATAATACACAGTTACGTTGAATGGCAATGAATATAGCACAACTTCGATCTGCCGATGTCCCAGGCTTTTATTTAGAAAAAATATGCACTGGTGCTCAACGCACTGGTTCTGTAGTAAGTTTATTTGCAAATGTGGTGGTGACCTGACGCCTCTAATTGACTATATTGGCAGGTCTAACCAATCGTGCCATGTTTACACAGCTTTTCAAAAAAAGTACTCCTACTCATGTTTCCCCTAACAACAAAGAAGTAGTATTTATAGCCCGACTAATCGTGTTTAGCCTTACATTTATTGCGCTCCAATCAAATCGGATTTAACATGGAGACCCATTTCCCATACAATGGTGGGGTGAAAATCTGCCACTGAGCGATTCTGATTTAGGTGTTGTCTGACATCCCTCACTATTTCTTTTGGCTATAATTTGGTAATTCCTAGACTATTTGCGTAACACTCAACATATTATTTGTCAGCAAGTCCTAAGGAACTCAAATATATATATTTAATGGAGCCAATATGAATTTTCTTCTAGGATAGTCGTGCTGTTACCACCTCCTCACTTCCAAACTTTAGGGTGTCTGCTGTACTGTCATACTAATGTCAGGATTTCAGACATAAAACAGTAGAATGTCATGTTTCCTAATAAGCGTTTTGTAAGTTTTTTAAAACCTAACTCTCGTTTTATCACTGTCGATTTGAAAAAAGCTAGTGCATGTGGCCTTACACGCGTGATGGTAGTAATTGTGTATCGCGCGACTGTGGTAGTATTGCCTGCGTTCCGGCTTTCAGCCCCTCCCTTTCTTTCTATCTTTAGTCCATCTGTCTTTCGTTTATGGTAACGTAGTGTATAAAATGACATAAATGGAATTTTAAATCTAGGTCATCTTGCGTATCTCAAGGTTTTTCTTAGAAATGGAGTACACATTTTATTGAGTTGGGGAAACGCGTGTATGCTGCAGAAGGCTTTTATATCAACGTGAAACGTTACAATTTGCAGACGAAGGAGAAAACAAGGGGGATTTCGAGTACAGTCATTGTGACAGCACTGTTCTTTACCATTCTTCTTTCCTTTTATTGAATTTATGTGTTAGGCTTTACATTTACCTGATAATTTATATATGTGGATTAGAATATTTCACGACATCTCCCCTCTTAAAACAGACATCTTATGTCAGTCCTTTATTCTATATACACATAGATAAATGTAAGTCAACTTGACTTTACTCTGCTGTTGTGCTATCATGGTTTTATGTAGTTGGGTCCATTCAGAGTAGGCACTACTCATGAAATCTGCCTCAGACCTCTACAACCAATAATATCTTTCGGTTATGTTACTGAACAGCCGCAAGTGTGACTGCTTGTCTTAATGCTGCTTCACAACGCGTATTCACCATTTCTCTTCTTTGAGTCTGCGCAATGACATGTCCAGAGAACATTAGATTTTCCTCAAAATGTACGTTATGAGGAGATAACATATACCTGGTGATAGCACAGTTTTCGTAGTGGATTCCATAATTTTCTTATTAGCCTGTATGAAACATTCGGAATATCCTCAATCAAAGAGGCAACTCAGGGATTCATTACGTTCCTCCGAATTGTTTACATCCAACAAGTTTGTCTGATCTCAGGTTTTACTGGAATCTGCTAGTAGCCTTTACTCAAATCCACCCTTGAGAAATATTTAGCTTTATTTAGTCTGGCAAACAGCTGATTTGTATCCGGCAATGGATCCACCTGTCCTTCTGTAATAGCATTCAGTCTCCTGTAATCTATACAGAGTCTATGTTCTCCAGAGGGCTTCCTTAGGAGTACAACACCGGAACTATACGAAGATTCACTGTGTGAAATAATTCCTTCCTTCAACAAATAGTCTATCTCTTCCTTCAAAGCTTTCTCCTTAGCAAAAGGAATCGAATAGGGTTTCATACATACAGGTGTGAGGTCTACCAGCTTCATATCATATTCCAATAAGTTTGTATGTCCTGGTCGGTCTGTTAACACCTCTGCATGATTATCTAGAACCTGTTGCACTCTCTCTTTCTGAGTTTTCGTTAAATGTGTACTGATTTTCACCTGTGCCGCTGTCTCACAGGGGTGTAATGGATATTCAAATGATGAAAGTGGTTCCTTTTTCATCTCCATGGCAATGGACAAGGTCAACAAGTGTGTCTCTTCCTGATGTTCTCTTTCCAAATATTTCTTCAGGAGATTCACATGATAGATTTTTTCTTTCCCCTTCTTATCTATCTTATAATTTGTTCTAGACACCTTCTCTAGAACTGTATATGGACCTTGCCATCCAATCTGTAACTTATTCTGACTACCGGGTAGAAGAAGCAGTACCTTCTCTCCCACAGCCAAATCTCTGTCTTTAGCTTTTCTGTTAAAATAGGCAGCATGTTTCTTCCTGGCTTGTTTCAAATTTTCATTGGCAAGTTTCCAGCCAGTTTTTAAACGAGTGGTCAGCTCATTCACATATTGGTATGAGGATGTAATATTTTCCTCTGCCTTTTCGTCAGTCCACGTTCTTAACAGCGCTACATGTGGACCTTTAATTTTGTGGACATATTTGTCCATGCACCGGTATGGTCCCTTCCACTCGAAGCGCTATAGTGATGATTTTTCTTCCCAGATTTATCATTCACAAAACGACCGCTACCAATTTTTCTCTTGGGGCTGTCTCCCCAATTAAAATTCTTGATGAGAGATTTCCTCTCTACATCCTCTTCCTCCAGTTTGTTTAAGTCCGATTGAGGGATTTTCGGCTTATCCTGGGGTAAGACATCTTTTTGCACTCTCCGCATAGTGGCCATTGTAAAACAGTTAAGTGAAGCTTGTCCGTGAAAAGGGGCTTCCCATTCCATTTGGTCCACTTTATCAAATTTATTTCTCTTCTTATTTTCAGGCCTACGTTTGTCCCATGGCGTGTCCAGGTCCTGATCAATGTTCCCACTTGTGGGTGTTCCCTCATGTGCTATGCTACACCTTTCTACAAAATTCTCAATGTCCCATCTTGCCTTGGGCCAATAATAATTGTGAGCCACCTTTTGGATGATGGTACCTATTTTTTCATGGTCCCCATCTGGTTTCACATGTAGGCTCCTTATTAAGTCTGCCCTATATCTTTTAGGAAGTACCAGCTGTCCCTGACCTTTGGATCTAGCTCCAGTATTCCTATACATCAACTTGTTTTTCATGTAAAAATCTCCCTTGCCTGGAGTTGTATGACAAGTTGACAATTTCCTGAAACAAGGCTTGAGGGTCTTATCCCCAGCCTGTGCCTTCCTCATCTCATCTGGAGTGGTATCTAACAGAATATCCTCCTCCTTTCTTGAGGTCGACCTGACCTGAAGGGTGGCCATTACAATAGGGTTCCTTCTGCAACGGTCAGTGTCATGATTGTTCATCTTACAATTTTTACACCACCTTTTTCCTTGGTTGAAAGATTTTCTTTCATCATATTTCCTTTCATCGAATTGTGGGGTTTTATTTTTATTGTCATACCGTGGCCTATCAAACTGGTGCTTCCCTTTGTTTTGATCCCTAGGATCAAATTTATTAAAGTTCTGTGGTGCCCTAAAATTATCCACCTGTTTCTTTTTATTACCTGTTACCTCTGCTTGAGCCGCTTGATACCTTTCAGCAACATTTAGCAACTCACCCAGCCTCTCTGCACCTTGTTCCATGAGAAACTTTCTCAGGTCTGGAGCCATGGACTCTCTTAATTGTTCTATAAGGACCATTTCCTTAAGATCTTGGGTTTTCCCCAGAGAAGTCCATTTCTCCAAGTACGTCTCTAACCGTGCAGAGAACTGGTGATATGTTTCACCTGACAGTAGTTTAGCATTCCTAAATTTTTTCCTATAAAATTCTGCGTTCTTTTCATATCTTAACAAAAGAGCCTGCTTTAGCATGTCATAATTTTCTTGATCACCTCTGCTCATTTTGGCAAAAACTTCATAAGCTGCCCCACGAAGACCTTGAGATAACTTTAAGCTCCACCTTTCTCTCTCTAACCCATATGTGGTAGCTAATAGTTCATATCTATTTAGATAGCTCTCAATATCATCGTCTTTCTCAACAAAATGATCTAAATGAAAGTTCATAGCTGAGGTTGAGGCTCCTTGGCTAGCAGTGGCATCAGAGTTAAAGGGACTGGCACCATTTTCAGGAGCATGGCTTTGAAACTCAAACTCCCTTAGTCGTAACTCATGTTCCCTTTGTAATCTCTTCTCCTTTTCTGCTTCCCTCTCTTCAGCTAATCGCTTCTCTTCCCTTTCTGCAGCTAATTTCTTCTCTTCTCTTTCTGCAGCCTGTCTTCTTTCCTCGGCTTCCAATGCTTTAGCCTCTTTGTCAGCCTCAATCTGCAACCTCTTAGTCTCAGCCTCAGCCTCAAATTGTAACCTCTTAATTTCTTTTTCAGCCTCTATTCTCTTATCTTCGGCCAATCTTTCAGATTCTAATTTTCTTTCGGCCTCTTTTTCTAATCTTCTTTCTTCCCGTTCAATATATTTGTCACATTCAGCAGTGACATAAGCAATCATAATTTGTCCGTCTATTCCTAACTCTTTCGCAGTCTGTACAGCAGCAGATCGAAATTTTGTCAAGTCGGCCATTGTCTAACATGCAATTGTAACAATTCAATCTTTCAATAATTATCTAAGGACACTACAGGCACTGAGAGCTAAACCTTATTTATTTCCACCCAAGGATACCTTTTAATTCTTTTTATTCCCAATATCTATAACAGGAGAAAGTTCAATATCCCTGGAGCGAGACCCCAATATATGTGGTAAAGTGGGATGTTATAAATATTTATAGGGGACTTAGTGTACTGACTGAGATCAGCTGTGAAGGTATCTGTATCTAATAAGGGTAGTGTATTACAGATGACCTTACTTGCTACCACATATTTATACCTCAGTCAGAATTATTCTGGAATATTGTGATGACTACGTTGAATGTCTAGGGTATGTATATGATGAAGTGTAAGTCACAACAACAACAGACAGATAAACAATTTAATTTTTTCCACCACACGTGACATCACTGTGACACTCACACACATTTAACACTCTATAAGACTATTCTTAAATGAGGCACTGGTGAATTTTCAAATATAAATATGTATTAATTACTGTCACTAATATATATGTGTCCTGATTCAAATACAAAGTGAACCAGGAATCACAATCAATTTTAATTACAAGTTATATGTACAGAATTTATCAATATGAATCTTGTAGTGACATATTTTATTAATATTATCCTATGTGTGTCAGTTGTGTAGTAGTAATATGAGGTAATACTGGTTTTGTTTTTTCATGCTATGTTGTTATTTGTCATCATGACTTCAAGTGTTTGTTTCTGTTGGAACTAGTATTGGAGATGTTCTCAGTTCCGTTCATTAAAACAATTAATTTCCCCTCTTATTTTTATACAATGTCAGTTTAAGATGGGGTTACATAATGTTGAGCTCCGCTGGCCACATAGGCTTATCTTTCGTGATGTCGGCAGGAAAAGACTCCTCTGCTCGATTGCTCCCCTGTGTTCTGGAGACACCTCACTGTTTGCTATATGGACCAAGGAGTATGCTGTCCGCCTCTGGATTCAGCAAAGCTCTGACCAGGTGCTGCTCAATAACTTTTGAACCACGGTCCCACAATTCATGGAATAATACACAGTTACGTTGAATGGCAATGAATATAGCACAACTTCGATCTGCCGATGTCCCAGGCTTTTATTTAGAAAAATATGCACTGGTGCTCAACGCACTGGTTCTGTAGTAAGTTTATTTGCAAATGTGGTGGTGACCTGACGCCTCTAATTGACTATATTGGCAGGTCTAACCAATCGTGCCATGTTTACACAGCTTTTCAAAAAAAGTACTCCTACTCACGTTTCCCCTAACAACAAAGAAGTAGTATTTATAGCCCGACTAATCGTGTTTAGCCTTACATTTATTGCGCTCCAATCAAATCGGATTTAACATGGAGACCCATTTCCCGTACAATGGTGGGGTGAAAATCTGCCACTGAGCGATTCTGATTTAGGTGTTGTCTGACATCCCTCACTATTTCTTTTGGCTATAATTTGGTAATTCCTAGACTATTTGCGTAACACTCAACATATTATTTGTCAGCAAGTCCTAAGGAACCCAAATATATATATTTAATGGAGCCAATATGCATTTTCTTCTAGGATAGTCGTGCTGTTACCACCTCCTCACTTCCAAACTTTAGGGTGTCTGCTGTACTGTCATATTAATGTCAGGATTTCAGACATAAAACAGTAGAATGTCATGTTTCCTAATAAGCGTTTTGTAAGTTTTTTAAAACCTTACTCTCGTTTTATCACTGTCGATTTGAAAAAAGCTAGTGCATGTGGCCTTACACGCGTGATGGTAGTAATTGTGTATCGCGCGACTGTGGTAGTATTGCCTGCGTTCCGGCTTTCAGCCCCTCCCTTTCTTTCTATCTTTAGTCCATCTGTCTTTCGTTTATGGTAACGTAGTGTATAAAATGACATGAATGGAATTTTAAATCTAGGTCATCTTGCGTATCTCAAGGTTTGTCTTAGAAATGGAGTACACATTTTATTGAGTTGGGGAAACGCGTGTATGCTGCAGAAGGCTTTTACTATCAACCTGAAACGTTACAATTTGCAGACGAAGGAGAAAACAAGGGGGATTTCGAGTACAGTCATTGTGACAGCACTGTTCTTTACCATTCTTCTTTCCTTTTATTGAATTTATGTGTTAGGCTTTACATTTACCTGATAATTTCTATATGTGGATTAGAATATTTCACGACAATAATTAAAATCAGTTCACAAATAACTATGATATAAAATAAACAAATTCGGTCAGATTAGACAAACACGCTTAAAACTGCTCAATTCTATAGCCTAGGAAATAGTTAACTTTTTTTGACTCGTCATCTGATTGGTTGGGGGTAGTGTGATAAAAATTAACAACTTCTTGTAAATTCCGACATTTGACGACAAAGCTTCCATACCGAGCTGACATTATTGAAAGAGACAGAGGGACAAACCTTTTCCGTCTGTACTGCAAGCTTAGTGCTATAGCCCTTTACTGTCGGGTCGCTTGTGTGTGTGAATATTCTTTACTTGAGGGTAAGGCAGATAATTTTGTTTGCATAATTTATTAGTCCTGTAAGTAACAGGCTATCTGTGTGCCATATTAGTTTTCGATACTGTCGCTGGGAAATGTGATGTCACGACCTAAGTAGGAATGTGCCTATAGCAGGCTTATTCGGAGTGATATTGTGCAAAATGTTTGCCAATTGGCCTTACAAATTGGCGACTGTAAGAGCAGTATTAATGAATTGATATTGTCTATTGGAATGACACACTGTTCAAGTAACATGTGAAAACATATAGGGAATGTTGGAATGAAGTAATCAACAGGTCACAAGTTATATTGTATCCACTATGACTATTGAATAGAAGACAAACCGGAAGGAGGGATATTAACGTAGAATCAATACTGAAGAAGACTGATTACACCAAACTGAGTGTAGACAACGGAATTTAAGGTCTGGTGCGACTCGTTAGCACAAGTGGCTGACCTAGGTGGGTATTAAATACATTTTAGAGTTGAAATTGATAGAGGCAGACGTTACATAAATGGATTGTCCTTCTTATTTCAGGTTGTATTACAAAGTACCTCGTTGCTGCAGTAGCCTGAAAGGAATAACATGTTGGAGTGAGTGCTCATGCTACAATTTGAAGCTAGCTCCTTTTCTTCAGTCAGGAGTCACAACGTTGCTGTACAGGCCTAAGATTGACAGAACAGCTGCAATAACCTATTCACAGATAAGTCCTTTATACAGGCAGTGATACCTCATTCTTAAACATAATTTCACCATTAACAATATACCACCTGGGAGTAATGAAAATAACAGAACTTACAGTATAGAATAAATGATAATATCAAGAACTGTGGGTATATTCATTCCAGTGACTTTTTGGTTGTACACACATGGACAGAGTTTCAAAAAATATTTATTTTGCATGTAAATAACCTTTTCTTGATTTTTTGAGAATTCCTGTCCCAACAAGATTGAGGTACAGGAATAATAAATTGTAAATATATATATTTTCAAACAGTCTTGCTTAAATTTCAATGAAGTTAAAGTTCTGTTTTGAAATTCATAACTGTGATAATACATTACCGTAGACACTTTGCCAAATAACAACACACAGTTACCTTACTCTTGGTGAGATCTCTAGAGGTAGCAGATAGGGACCCAGAGAACTTCATCATCATCATTCTTTACTCTGGGAACTTACATAGCTGGACCTCACCTTGATTGTCTATACACGCTTGCTCTTTTCAGAGAAGGGGGTATTTCTTATAAGACGAGTCTCTTATCTGGCACTATCCTTGTATCGTCTGATACATCTATTTGTCCAGGATATCCTATAATTAATAACATCTAAACCTCTTATCACAAATATATAGCGACAAAGAGAAATCAAGACCAACACAAAAATCAGAATCATCAAATAAAATGTCAAGTCAGTCACATTGTATGGCTCTGAAATTGTTAAAACAACAAATTAAAAAAAACTACAGTTTCCACAAATCGGTGCTTGTTTAGAACAGAAAGATTGAAGAGATATTACAAGATCACTAATGTTAAACTGATGACATGAGTCAGACAAGTGCCAGTGGGGCAAGAGGCAAAAAGTGACCCTGGCAATGGATAGGACACACATTGAGGAAACTTGTTAAAAGCTTTACTAGACAACCCTATGTTCTGGAATCTCCAGGGGAAAACAGAACACAAAAAAAACACACAGGGAGAAGATACCTATATACCGAAATAAAAATGTTGAGGAAAATATGGAAAGATCTTAAGCTGGTGACACGTGACCGGAAGCCTTGGCAAGATGTTGTTGAACGCTTTGTTCCTTAGGGATATGAATGATATGCTACTTGGCTAGCTAAACTTCAATGATGAGGATGATGATGATATCAATATATAATAAAGACATTACCAGGATGATGATGATATCAATATATAATAAAGACATAACCAGGATGACGATGATATCAATATATACTGTTCAAAAAAAGAAACGCAACATTATTGCAGTGGTAATGGACACCAAATTTCAAACTTGTACCAACATTTTATTTTACGGAATTAATGTTTCAATCTTGGCATGAAGAAACTTTCAGACCTTAACAATGAAATGATGTTCATTAAATTTGGTTTGGACTTTTATTCTTTGCGACTGAGGCCTCCGTTTCAGTAAGGCGTATGGCCTCCTCTGGCCTCTATCAGAGAACGACATCTCCTTGACATGGATCCGATTAGACGTTGGATCTGTTGTTGTTGGATGGCTGCCCACTCTTCCCGCAGTGCAAGAGACAACTGACGGAGATTGGCTGGAGCCACGTCTCGCTGGCGGAGTCGTCTGTCGAGTTCATCCCATAAGTGTTCTATGGGGTTCATGTCTGATGACATGGCTGGCCACGGAATGGTCTGGACGTAGTTGTCAGCGAGGAACTGGGTGGTGAGTTGTGCCACATGGGGTCGAGCATTATCCTTCTGAAAATCGACCCTCGTGCAGCCAGAAGTGGAAGGACGTGAGGACGAAGAATTTCAGCGACGTATCGTTGGGCATTCAGGCGTCCTTCAATTTGCACCAGGTCACTTCTTCCCATGAAGTTAATCGCCCCCAACATCAGTACACCTCGACCACCATGTGGAGGAGCCTCATCAACGCTGTTCTGGGCGTAGCGCTCATGGACTCTGCGGTAAACTCTTCTCCGTCTATCGTGTCGCTGGAGCACAAAAAAATGATTCATCACTAAACCAAACCCGTCTCCAGTCATTCTCAACGGTCCATTGACGATGCTGGTTCGCCCACTGCAGTCGGTTCTGGCGATGCCGGTCCGTAAGAACAGGACCTCTGTAGTGTCTTCTAGCCCAAAGACCAGAGTCGTGCATCCGGTTCCTGACCGTTTGATCTGAAATTCGACGAGCTGCTGACATTGACTGGTCTGTGGAGGACGCAGATGCAAGTCGATTCCTGAGGTGACGCAGCCGTATGAAGCGGTCTTCGGCAGGAGTTGTGACTCTGGGTCTTCCACTGCGCGGCCGGGCTGCCACTGAGCCAGTTTCTTGAAATCGTCTCCAAAGGCGACTAATGGTGCTTCTAACCACATTAAATTGTCTGATCACTACACTTTGTGACTGTCCAGTCTGTTAACGTCCAATGATGATGAGTCGTTGTTCTGTAGTGAGATGAGCCATATTTGCGCATTGAATTTTCAACTGAATTTATTCGAGGAGCGTCAATCTTTTATAGGCGTTCAATAATATGGTCAGAGAGTTTTGTGTTCAGTAAGTTTCACGGGATTCTCATGAACCTGTCACGAGGTATTGTCAAAAAATGTTGTTTTAACCTTGACCTCTTTCATGACCTCACGAATCATGAGGCGAGTACAATTCAGGTAACCACGAGAAGTTAATGACCAGGAGGACACAGTCGATAGGTAGACTGATGTCCAATCAGCGAATATCTTTTATAAAAGTAACACCAAAAACGTTGCGTTTCTTTTTTTGAACAGTATATAATAAAGACATAACCAGGATGACGATGATATCAATATATAATAAAGACATAACCAAGATGATGATGATATCAATATATAATAAAGACATAACCAGGATGACGATGATATCAATATATAATAAAGACATAACCAGGATGACGATGATATCAATATATAATAAAGACATAACCAAGATGATGATGATATCAATATATAATAAAGACATAACCAAGATGATGATGATATCAATATATAATAAAGACATAACCAAGATGATGATGATATCAATATATAATAAAGACATAACCAGGATGACGATGATATCAATATATAATAAAGACATAACCAAGATGATGATGATATCAATATAAAATAAAGACATAACCAGGATGATGATGATATCATTATATAATAAAGACATAACCGTGATTTAAGAAAGCTAAATCACGCGGGCTTTCTTGGCGAGTAAGCAAGGTGGATTTGTGTATCAAAATGTCACTAATTATTCCAATAAAATACATTTACCATTCATAGCAGGGCGTTTGACAATGTCAGTTGATTTGTTTTGAGATTTATGGCTTCTTAAACTTTTAGAGGTCCCGCAACTCTTTACTGCAACTTAAGAAACCTCCCACGCGATTGTCTTCTCGCTCTCAAAATATACAAAAATGCAAAATATCGGTTTACGTGAAATGATCAGTAAAAAAAAGCATTTTGTTTACATAGTTAGTGAATGTTGGTGAGTCCAGAAAAGTGCGAAACTGGTCCTTAAACGTATATGAAATACGAATGTTTTTATGAGTAATTTTCAACGTTTTTTAACTAAATTAATTCTTTTGAATGAAAAAAAAATCCCTAGCCAAAATTTGAAGCTTTTTCATACAGATCAAAATCTAAACGATGACTAAGATATAGTTTTAAATATGTTTGAACTTTATAATAAATCTTAGCATACATAAACATGGACCATTTTATATTTGATAGTGATTATAAGTTGACTAAATTAACAAACATTCTGCTGCTGCTTCTTTGCAATTATGCTGTATAAAATATGGTTTTAAAACTGTAGCTTAGCCTCAGTATTGGATTCACGTTGTCAATATTATATGTTATACAAATACATTTGAGTTGTGTGTTTTATATTGTTTTTATAATGATTCGCGTTGTCAATATTATATGTTATACAAATACATTTGAGTTGTGTGTTTTATATTGTTTTTATAATGATTCGCGTTGTCAATATTATATGTTATACAAATACTGTACATTCGAGTTCTGTGTTTTATATTGTGTTTATAATGATTCGCGTTGTCAATATTATATTTGATACAAATACATTTGAGTACTCTGTTTTATATTGTGATTATAATGATTCATATGTAGTTACTGGGGGTCCCTGGAGAGACAAAGAAAGAAAAGATCTTTTGCTGCCTCTCGCATATCGTAAAACCATGCGATTTTTATTTCTGCACGGAGATATCAACCTCATGATGTAAAATAATTGCATCAAAAACCACTGTTGTAAGAGTACGTGATAAAGGGAAGTCACTCTTGATATCGGGACGAACTGTGCTGCTAAATGTAATTAATATTTATGGATCGGCGATGGTTGAAAAGGGTATCATAAGGACGATATTCAAACACAAAGGGAAAAAAAGTGGGAATAGAGGGAGGTCTTGGCATGCTTGTTCATGATGTGTCACGAATTGCCTCCCCTTAGCTCTGCAGTAATGGTCCACCAGTGGCCAAAACGCAAGAATATCTAAAATGGGTCGTCAAAGGTGTCTACCTTCGCACAAGATTACTCTTGGCAGAGTTGTAGATAGAAGTGTAATGACGCTTCTGTCTCAAGGGAGTTTTCACAGGATATTTTCAGAAGTCAAGAACAATACTGCATAGGGCAGAGCAATTGTTAACTTAAATTCGATCCGTCGTCTTTTGTGAAGAATTAAGCAATGGTTTTAGCCCGTTCAAGCGCCCAGCTGGTGAAACTCCAGCGAAATTCTTTTCGAAAAATTAGCTCTATATATATGCAAATATATGTCTAGATGTATATATATTAAAAAGTGTTGCTCATACGTTTACTTTCATATTGATAACAACTGAATAAACAATGACTGTTTTATTTTAAAATAACATGTAACAAATTTAATAATCAATTAGTTTTAACAGGTTGAAATATCAATGAAATGATGGTGAATTTTAGATGTAAATCCAATTTGTCTTCACTGAGACTTTCTTTTGAGGATTTAATAGCAATTATTGTCCTTTTGCTGTTACCTTGTAATCAGAACTTAACTGATCTAGGTGAGTCCTGCAGCCGTAGTTTCGCCAATTCTTCTGTGATGATGACACTTCACAGTCTGATAGATTTGTTCTATGAACAATCTGATAGCTTCATTCCACGAACAATCTGATAGCTTCGTTCCACGAAAAGTCTGATAGCCTCGTTTAACGAACTTTAGACAAAAATAAAAAGAACAAATGCCTCTGCTAAGTACATTTATGGGCTGCAAATTAACTGTCGCATTGTCTCGCTGTCCACCCACCAATGTTAGCCTCTCTGAATAATTATACTCTTAAGTATACACAGTGTAGCTCAGGGGAGATGATTAGAAATCACCAATATTCTTCTGGGTATAAAACTGGGAAAATATGTGTTTGGGCAGAGCGGGGCAATGTCGTGACTGAATTACAATTAACAAGATACAAATATCTCACAAAATGATGTGATACACTTGAGGCACATGTGATGTAATCATCACTCATTACTGCTCCAGTCGGATTCTGGTGTCGCTGCTGCTTCCGCTTTTCTGAGCGCATAAGCATAAAACAAACACTAACGCTTACTGTAGTGGTTTATGAACACAATATTTTCATGTTTTCATATATAACCACTTAGCAACAAAAAAAATGTGTCAAATTCACATTTGTAAAATACCTTGTAAATGTTTACACTTACCCCAAAGTAACTTTTGGGAACATAAACTCCTGGCACAGTTTAAAATGGACGCAGTCCTTAGGATGCTTTTGAATCACTCTGTCCGGAAATTTTGTATTCCTCTTATGACGGGTGATCTGATTCCTTATGTTTACTTTTTAAGTTTTAAAGTTGATCAAATACTTCGATCCTGGTCCTGTAAGTTTCCAGTCTTTGTAATTAAAAGACTAACACCCAGTCATGGTGGATCAAAGACAAGACAAGACTTAAAAGATATTTTAAATTAACTTTAGAAAATTTGAAAATATGGTGTTAGACCCATATTTTCTTGACCCTACGGCACCCTAGAGATGATGTGGCCGCCTTAACCTTCCCAGTGTTACTTTGCTACCCAATTCATTAAACTAGGTCGTTTGCGGTCTAAAAAGTTCCATGTCAACTGGGGATCAAACCAGGAACGCCGAGCTGGGAAGCTAGTTCACTAACCGCTGCGCTACCGTGGCGAATTTACTTAACTAGTAAAACTAATTTACGTTCCATTATTAGCCTTCTTTTTAGCATTACAGAAAAGTGAGGGGAATAAAGGGATGGGGAGATAAGATTTGTTTTTGTTTGATTTACTCTAATATATAGCTTCAATACATTGACCAGGGAGTAAAAGATGGCAATCTCCAAAAGAACATTGCCGATCGTTCCGCAAATAATATTCATTTTGAGTTATTTTCCTTTATCAGTGTTTCGTGGAGATTACCGTAAAAGATCTGTAACATCACAAATGAGAGCAGCCTGGGTGTGTTGTGACGTAATACGAAAAAAAGAGGTGCCAGGTTAAAAGTAGCGAAATCGCGTGACTTCATGAGTGAACGACCTCTCATCGTTGAATTCTATAAACTAAAAGATCAACAGATCTTACTTGTGTATCTAACTGTCAATGACATTTACTATTGCTACTGTCAACAAAGTATTTATTGATTTTCAAGAGATGTCTTTTTTTAATGTTTTTCATAAAATAATACAAAATATGAATACTTGAAGCCAAATGGCTGTGACCGGAAAACATTGTATTAATATGCGCATAAATCTAGCACTAGTGTGTGTGTGTGTGTGTGTGTGAGTGTGTGTGTGTGTGCGCGCGCGCGTATTTTGTTTTAAAACCTCGGTTGTTATTGTTGTTTTGTAGCGTGTACGCATTACATTTATCTTTCCAACCGTATATAAAAGTCCGGCTTGTCAGCTTTGCTAGCACGGAAAACAGTTTAATTGTAATTTCCAGGTCTATGACCTCTTCCCTGACATCATGTTGACAGCTGCTGTTGTTTGCTTGGTGACATCTCTGTTAATGAGTGCCAGGGCTCAGCTACCAGAATGTAAGCTATACTTCTTCTGTGGTACACGATTATCAAATCATTTTTTTTTTAAATATCTTCTTTTAAGACTTTACTGTGCCGATTTTTAAATATACTCGTAATTTAGATAAACATGTGGAAGTTTACTTACTTACAAAGACGTTCACATTCTACCATGGGGTGTACAGGTTTGCCAGAGAGAGCGCCATACTATTCTATTGGTTGTCATTCTCCTGGCATGGGTTGAAATCTAGTCCTCGGTTCTTCAGGGACTGTCTAATGCTTTCCTTCCAACGAAGTCTGGGTCGTCCTGGAGGTCTGGATCCCTCGCTCTTAGTTTCCATTACTTGCCGTGGTAGCCGATCTTCTTACATTCTGCAGACATGGCCGAACCATCGTAGTTGGGACTGTTCTACTTGAGTCTGCAGTGGCTGGGTTCTGAGGCCTTGCCATATCCTCTGGTTGCGTAACATATCTCTTCTTGTTACTTCAACCACCTTCCTCGGATACCTCATGTTTGAGGTTTGGAGTTCCGAATAATAAAAATAATAATAATAATTATTATTATTATTATTGTTAATATAAATATTATTATTATGATTATTCAGATTCAATAATTTGTATTTGATTTTAAATCGTACGTTTATGTATTAAATTTGGCTATAACCAGTAACGGCTTGTTCTTAGTGGATAGCGGTCTAAATCTCTACCTGAACTTTGAACAAAATAACAATACGCCTTCTTTGATATGTTACAATAGCGTTGATTGTACATTAATCCTAACTCATGCTCTCTATTACTCCAATCTCTTGCTACCATTCTGAACCATTCCAACTTCCTTAATGCATGCGCCTCGTTTTTCTCAATATTTCTTAACTATGGGATAACAGGAACCATCATCAAGACTGTGAAAAAAGTTCTTGATGAAGATTCACTTTCGCTAAACGTGACGTCATAACCCTAGGGAAAATATTCGTTTTATGCGCATGCTCTGAATACCTCAAAATGGATAATCGATTTAATCATTAAGATAACTATTGATCTCTTTTTTTTTCAAATATACAGTGTTAATAAGGACAAGGTTGTCGTGTGATCTAGTTATGATTAACAACACAACTCTTAGAAGTAACGTGCATATTTGCAATGAACGAAATGTATTTGTTTTATATGAATTCAGCACTATTATGCTTTAAAAAATAAGGAACGTAAAACGTTTTGAACCACATCAGCTTAATGACTTTTTGTTGTCCGCAACAAACGCGATTTGGACACATCTTAAGAAAAATTACATTTCAGCACTAGTGATTTTGAGCAACTGTAAAGTTCTTATCAATTGTAACGTTTCAATGTTTAACAGTTAAATATTTTTTTTTCTTGTTAGTGTAATCATTAGGATGAAGGCCGAGACCGTAACGGCTCAATCTCTTCCACGATAAACAACCGC
Organism: Oreohelix idahoensis; assembly: GCA_024509875.1. Classification (NCBI taxonomy): domain Eukaryota; kingdom Metazoa; phylum Mollusca; class Gastropoda; order Stylommatophora; family Oreohelicidae; genus Oreohelix; species Oreohelix idahoensis. The sequence goes on from JAMPIV010004079.1 coordinate 119,024, forward strand.
ACCACTTTCTGAGTCATGATACATATGTTCTACGTTTACTGTGTATGCTATTGTCATTTTAAACCATAGTTATAATGTATGCTATTATGCTTAAGTGTGCGCATTAACACATTGTGGTAAAGTGGGATGTTATAAATATTTATAGGGGACTTAGTGTACTGACTGAGATCAGCTGTGAAGGTATCTATATCTAATAAGAGTAGTGTATTATAGATAACCTTACTTGCTGCCACATATGTATACCTCAGTCAGAATTATTCTGGAATAGTGTGATGACTACGTTATATGTCTAGGGTATGTGTATGATGAAGTGTAAGTCATAACAACAACAGACAGATAAACAATTTAATTTATTCCACCACACTTGACAACACTGTGACACTCACATACATAAAACACTCTAAGAGGATATCTTAAAGGAGTCACTGATAACTTTTAAAATAACAATATGTATTCAGTGCTGTCATGAATGTATATGTGTCCTGATTCAAATACAAAGGGAACCAGGAATCACAATCAATTTTAATTACAAGTTATATGTACAGAATTTATTAATATGATTCTTGTAGTGACATATATTATTAATGGTATCCTATGTGCGTCAGTTGTGTAGTGGTAATATGAGGTAATACTGGTTTTGTTTTGTTCAAGCTCTGTTGGTATTTGTCATCATGACTTCAATAGTTTGTTTCTATTGGAACTAGTATTGGAGATGTTCTCAGTTCCTGGTATTAAACAATTAAATTCCCCTCTTAATTTTAGTTTACAATGTCATTTTAAGATGGGGGTACATAATGTTGAGCTCCATGGCCACACTCTCTTATCTTGCGTGATGACTGCAGTAAAAGACTCCTCTGCTCGATTACTTTAATGAGTTCTGGAGCCACCCCACTGGTTGCTATATGGACCAAGGAGTATGCTGTCCACCTCTGGCTTCAGCAAAGCTCTGACCAGGTGCTGCTCAATAACTTTAAGACCACGGTCCCTGAAACAAGAAGGTTGTACCTTCTACGTCAGAACTAATTTATACTCCATTTCTACACTGAGCACAATACATCACAAACATTGAGTTCAGAGCGTTAGGCCAACTGTCAGCTTCATCTGAAATACTTTATACCAGTATTTCCCTCCCTAATGGTTACTACGCCTCTGCAATTCCAGCATTATTTCTTTCTAGTTAATAATCTAGGTGTCAGTGTACTGTTTGGCCATTCCATGCAGTTTTACTTTCCTCCGACACCTTCTGTTCAGGCTGGAGCACTATAGGCTTTACATCATGTTCGCTACTGAACCACACATATATACAGACATAAATTATCAATTTACATTCAATTTTCATTAAAAGATATTGAATATTTCAAGCTTACCACAATTCATGGAAATAATAAACAGTTTCGTTGACTGGCAATGAATATAGCACAACTCCGATCTGCCGATGTCCCAGGCTTTATTTTATAAAAAATATACACTGGTGCTCAACGTACTGTTTCTTAGTAGGTTTATTACAAGATGTGGCAAGGAACAGACGCTCTGAATTGAGTATATTCGTAGCTCTACCCAATCAAACCATGTCTACACATCTTTTCAAAAAAGTACCCCTTCTCACGTTTCCCCTGACAACACAAGATAGTATTTATAGTCCGACCAATCGTGTTTAGTCTTTCATTTGTTGCGCTCCAATCAAATAGGAGTTAACATGGTAGGCTATTTCCGTAACGTAATGTTTTTTCAAACACGTTATAAAAAAATTTTATGAGCAGAAATGATTTCATGCTGTCAGGCACCCCCACTATTTTATTTTGGCCATAACTTGGTAATTCCTAGACTATTTGCGTAACGTTTTACATATTCTTTGTCAGCAAACCCTAAGGACCCAAATATACGAATTTAATGGAGCCAATATGCATTTTCTTCTAGGATAGTCGTGCTGTTACTACCTTCTCACTTCCAAACTTGAGGGTGTCTGGGTACTGTCATGTTTTCAAACGTAAACCGGTATAATGTCATAATTCCCAATAAGCGTTTTTCAGGATTTTAAAACCTAACTCTGGTATGGGTAGTGAATTTTATCACTGTCGATTTGAAATAAAGTTAGTGCATGTGGCCTTACACGCGTGATGGCAGCAATTGTGTATCGCGCGACGCGTGTTTAGTGTTGCACGTGTCCCTGCTTTCTGCCTCTCCCTTCTCTCTATCCTTTAGTCCATCTGTCTTTTAGTTACGCCGTGTATAAAATGAAAAGAATGAAATATTAAATTTAGGTCATTGATCAGCTTGCGTATCTCAAGGTTTTTCCAAGAAATACAGTACACGTTTCATTTAAGAAAGCGTGCAGCGACACAGTAGGCTTTTACTATCACCGTGAAAGCGTTACAAATTGCCGACGAAGTAGAAAACAAGGGGATTTCGAGTACAGTCATTGTGACAGCACTGTTCTTTACCATTCTTCTTTCCTTTTATTAAATTTATTTGTTAGGCTTTGCATTTACGTTTTAATTTATATATGGGGATTTGAATAATTCACGACACACATATAACAACAACATTGTTCATATACTTACACATATATATCTCCACTAACCAAAAAGCATTGAATAGCCTTGAGTTGCAACTTTTTCCCGACAATATATATATATATATATATATATATATATATATATATATATATATATATATATATATATATATATATATATATATATATATATATATATATATATATATATATATCGATTTGCTGATATATTATTTTTGCCCTTTTTCAACGCTTTGTCTCCTTGCCCGTTAGTCACCAATCCTTCCTTCTAAGATAGTTTAACCAGTGTATTGTCTTCTTTTACGCCCAATTGCGTGAGTCGATAACAGTGTAGCAGAAGATGCAAAAGATAAACTGTACAAAATGCTAAAATAAGCCGCTCCGACAAATTATGTATGGTGGTGAAAAAAAGGAAGGACTATATCGAGTAACAGCGTGTCTTTCGGCGATGTGTCCCAGAGACGTTCGATATCTTTCTGATATCGACATTGTCGTTGTTCGTACTGAAAGATTCCAGAAACGACAAATTAAACTGTCGACTTAATGTTTCCACACCATACGAGAACCACTAGAATCAGAGGCAGGTTACACACAAAAATAAATTTAAAATACATATGCTTACGTAGCTACTTACCGAGTCAAATATGATTATAACAAGTATTATCTGTCTATGACTATAATATTTAATTCATCAGTTATAATGCTGGCGTGTTTTTGTCTGTTTGCCTTCAACGTTTACATTTCGTATGGTTTAAACAAAAACATGTGTCAGGTAGTAAATTTCTTGATATCTTTAATTGCTTCCATATTTATTTGTAAGTCTTTCTTGTCATCATTGTCATAACCATTCGGCTCCATAAGAAGAATAGGCCTCTCAGAAATTCATACCAGGATTTTTCTTACGGAACCATCAGTTAAGACTTTCCAAAGTTTTTTTTTTTTACAGAGAACCTTCTTTCGTCTTGGATGGTCTTCTTCTTCTTCTTCCGTCCTTAGTCACCGACCGTCAAAGCAGTCAGTGGCCATTACGCCTAGTGGGGTCTTAGGGCAACAGCAGATAGGTTTTCTTTGCCATTGTTTCCCATCACGCCTAGTGGCGTCTTTAGGGCAACGGCAAATCAACCCATTTGCTGTTGTTTCCGTAATCGAAGTGACTGGCAAACGGGTGATCAGCCCGTTGTGTCTTGGATGTCTATTTGACCTAAATACACCATTTGTGGTGACTGACTTGTTAATGTTGTCATTGAAGTGTATTTAGCTTTTTCATTTCATTTCTTCTTTTATCTGAGATGCCCTATATTTTTCTACATTTCGAGGACCAAAATTGTGCCATACAACTGCTTTTTCTGTGTCCATTTTTCTGTAAGATGCAGTCATGAAATAGATGCTGAATGTCCAGTCTCTTCGCCGATGAACAATCACACAACTTTCTATGTCCTGATATGCCTAAACTGTGGCAATAATATTCTCAAAAATCAAAATTTATGGTCTTTTACATATGGACATGCGCCCTAATATAACTGACAAGGTTGAACGGGATGCGCCTCGCCAAATCCAGGCAATTTTTTTTAAATGTGCCAATAATTGTTTTGTCCTGCTTCTTGAAAATTTGTTTTTTTTTTTAAAAAGATATCTCACCCTTACACATCATCGTACCAACGGGCTGATCACCCGTTTGCCAGTCACTTCGATTACGGAAACAACAGCAAATGGATTGATTTGTCGTTGCCCTAAAGACGCCAATAGGCGTGATGGGAAACAATGGCAAAGAAAACCTATCTGCTGTTGCCCTAAGACGCCACTAGGCGTAATGGCCACTGACTGCTTTGACGGTCGGTGGCTAAGGACGGAAGAAGAAGAAGAAGACACATCATCGCAGTCTGTTGCAGTTACTTAAGAAATATGTCTTTATCTTCACCAAAGTTGTTCATCCAGGCAGCCTAATCTGTTGCAATAATCGCGGCACGACGACGTACACAAACAGACAAGTGGTGTCATTTATGGACTAATTAACATTATAGTAGCCTGTCTGAACCCTGATAATTTGTGATGATACGACTATGACTGCGTGCTACTGCTATCTATTTACCAGACTTCCCAGTCCCTAAAATGGATGTTTAAAGTTGGCCTGTAGATACGTTAGTGACGCCAAGCACTGATCTAATTAAAAATAAGTGTTGTTTCTCCTATAAGCAGAATATAGACGTAAGCTAGTCTGGTGGCGTGGTCGACAGCACTTCATAAATTTCCGACATCCAGTTACCATACCTCTGAATAATAGACTTCATAAACATGTTAAGTATTTTGACTGTTCTTTTTTGAATATCGTTTAAAGCTGTTTACTTACATTAGGTTTTCAATCCTGTGGTAGACGTTTATAAAAATGTCTGTTTTATAGCTTGTTATATGACGTTTATCTTTTACAGACTGCAAATTGTCTCCAGAGAAAGGACAGTGTCCTGGAGAATATCAAAGATACTTCTACAACTCCAAGTGCCGTGAGTGCAAGACGTTTACTTACTGAGGTTGTGAAGGAAACAAGAACAGGTTCCGCACAAAACAGGGTTGTGTTGACGCTTGTAAGAAATACGACACAGACATTTATGAAAACATTTGTTTTCTGCAACCAGTGACAGGACAATGTAAAGCGTACATGCCCCGATACTTTTATAACATAAAATCAGCCCGGTGCGAGGAGTTTGTTTATGGTGGTTGTTGTGGAATTGATAACAGCTTTGAAAATAGAGACTGAGTGTCAGCAGAAGTGCCAGGACAGAGCACCCAGCCTTCCATGTGACCTACCAAATTTTTTTAAACTTCAGGTTGACGGGGGAATCAGGTTTTGGTCACATTCCAAAGTATCACTTTAACATTACATCTAGAAAATGCGAGCAATTCTTTTACGAAGGTCGTTGTGGAAATGACAACAGATTTGACACAAAAAAGGAGTGTGAAGTAAAATGCAATGTTTCTGTATTGCCACCTCATAAAAACATTTGTTTCCTGCAGCCAGAGACTGGACCATATGATGCTCTCTTTCCACGGTTTTATTACAACGTTACCACAGCAACGTGCGAGAGTTTTAATTATGCTGGCTTTGGAGGAAACGGCAACAGCAAATTTGCGAATTGCTGTTAGGTAGAATCGTTTATTAAATAGTTATGATAGAATGGTTGCACTGGAACATTGTATTTTTTTTTTTTTTACTGAATGCTTTATTTGTAGTAAGTATACTGTAATTTCTAGATTCTAACATTATCAGGTAAAGGTTCAATCGACTCATTAAATTGTTGCTCAATGAAAATTTGTAAGCTGTAAAACAATGGCCTCATCATTTGGGGAACTTAACTAACGGCGAGATTTGCACAATAATAACTTTATTATACGCTCATTTAATAAACACGCATGCCTTTGAATCTTATCATGGATCATTTCTCTGTGTTATCCACACCGGCTTTTTTTTATAAATAATTTTTAAAACACATCCGTAATTTTCAGAATGACGTATTGAATTTTCAGTTCATCATTTATTCAAATTTCATTCCATTGGCTTTTTCACTTCCTTCTCCCTATGCCATTGCTGAAGGTTGGCTTCGTGGCTTGATAGCCGAAGCGTCGTGAGAGGTTTGAGTAAAAAGATCCACAGAAGGTGACATGGTTTAGAAAGGAAACAAATGGCCACAGAAGCAGTATTTCCGTCTGTCACGGGATTTGCCTCCCCTTTGCTCTGCAGAAGTGGTCCACCAGTGGCCAAGACTCAAGAGTATCTAAAATGGGTCGTCAAAGTGTCTATCTTCACACAAGATTACTCTAGGCAGAGTTGTAGATAGAAAGATAATGACACTCCTATTTCAAGGGAGTGTCCACACGATAATTCAGAAGTTAAGAACAATGCTGCTGTAACCGTTGAGAACTGGTTACGGCACCAAATTTATAATATGTAACCATTGAGAACTGGTAACGGCACCAAATTGATATTATGTAGCAGGGCCCGTGGACTGATCACGGCGCCAAATTGATATTATGCGATCGTGGTGGTGGTAGTTAACCTAGAACTGGTCTAAAGGCACTAAATTGATAATATGTGACCGTGCCTGAGGACTGAGGACTGGTTACGGCACTCAGTAGTCCTATAGGTGACCGTGTCCCCACTAAATTTACCAAGTAGGTGACTGAGGGCAGGCCTAGCTGTAGCCTACTTAAATTGGTCAGTCTATATCTTCCAAATATGACTATCTCTTATTTAGTGGCCCTTACTGCCAGAGGTGTTGATTCCTGGATGAGATATGGTTCGTCTTTGTTTAACCAGGTCTCGTTCTTTCCTCCTAGTTGTTGACTAGCGACTGCCTCGTATTAGTGGTCTTCTTTCCTTGTTATATAATTAAATGCTATTATTCCTGCTCTTCCACACCTTTGTAATAATCCAACTCAACTTGTGTGAGAAAGTTTCAAACCAACAATATGTTTATTTACAATGTGTCAATAATTCAACATATTCAATTGAGCATTGTTCAACAACTCCATTTTCTTTTCCATATCTCGATGTCATCTCTTTCCAATTTTCTAGACCTGTCAAACCTAACTCTGAAAATTGTATCGATAGCTAAACATAGTTCATGGATATATAAATAATATTAGTTTTCGTCAAAGTACTACTGCTGTGGTCTTCTCTTACTTAGACATGCCAGTGGAGACATCTCATTTATTTACACAATGGGTTGCCTGGCAATCAGCAAATAATTGAGAGCAACTCTCTTGTAAGCCAATATAGTATATACCTCTGTTGAACTATTCATGCCTGAGACGATACCTCGTCTATTTTATCATCAGCTGTTTATCTGTCAAGCAACATGTATGAGGGAGCGCATGACATCTCTTGTAAATCAATGTAATATATACCTCTGTTGAACTATTCATGTTCTTCTCCTGGTGGACATCCCTTTTACATGTGGGAGTCGTCAACCTCTAAAAATGGTTGCCTGGAATTCTATAAAATGTTCAGAAAAAATTTCATCTTACCGTTTAAACAGAAGTCCAGCACCTATCACAGTTATTACTATGCACCCCTATTCTATTCCTATCTGTTCAGCACAAATTGTTAACCACAATCTAAACTATTCTCCAGAATTCCTAACGCTACAATTCTAAGTCTAGCTATATCTGTAGAGCCTCCTGTAAACTACAGGTTTCACTTTTCTTGAGAGCCCAGCAAGCCATGTCTTGCCCTGTTAAGTTTTCTGGTGGGACTGACTTCTCTCTATCCTTCTATTCATTCCCGTGATCCAGTCAATCGACATCCAGTCAATACGGTTGGTCCATTCTTTAGTTCACTCACCGATCACAACTCACTGCTAATTCCTTCATAACAACTCAGTGGACTCCGTTCCATAACTGTTTACCTTCGCTCACAATTTTCTCGTGCGTTTATCCTGCTCTTCGTTCAGTAAATCTAAAGGGTGTTAATATTCATAGTTATCTCCCTCAGTGATTTATGCTTAACTGCTTTTTCCCTTTACTTCTAGCTTATTAAAAACGACCATTATGCTAATTTTGTAAACCTCAACTGTGTACTCACAGAAAATATTTACATCTAAAAGAGTTCTCTCCCTTACCATCCAAGCACAGGTGCGCAAACTTTTATCTCCCATCTTTTGAATAAGTAGTCTATTTCCTAAATCATTTATATTTCGTAAACCATTTTTTTATACACCCCTGTTCTAACAAAGCCAAATTACTATGCTACGAAACCTCACGGTCACACTACATAGGGCACAGCACCATTAACTTATATCTGATCCGGCACTTTTTGTGAAGTTTTAAGCAAGGGATTGGTTTGTTCTAGCCCCCAGTTGGTTTAACCCAGCGACAATCCTTTTATAGTTAATTTTGGCTCTTCGGCTGTATGTATGTATATATATCATCTCATCTCAGCCCGTAACCGGTCATGGGTCGTAGGGGTGCCATGGTGGAAGCATCAGCAGACAGGGTCCTCCACTGCTCTCTATCCTCAGCAATGCGTACAAGTGTGGAAAAACCGTGTCCTGCCCATTCTTTGATGTTATCAGCCCAGGATTTTCTCTGCCTTCCTCTTCTCCGTTTACCTTCGACTGTTCCCTGAAGGATCGTTTTCGAAACGGAGTCATGACGAGTTACATGCCCAAACCAGGCAAGCTTTCGACGTTTCACTGTTGACAAAAGTGGTTCTTGGTGGCCTGCATAGGTGTTTATCTTCTCTCTAACATAGACATTTGTTTTGTGCTCTTTATAGCAAATGCGCAAAATTCTTCTATAACATTTATGCTCGAAAGCCTGAATTCTTCGCTCCGTATCTGCAGTGAGTGTCCAGCTCTCACACCCATACAAGAGAATAGATAATACAAGTGATTTGTATAATTTGATCTTCACAGGAAAACTGATGTTACTTTTCCAGATCACATTCAACCTTGTCATGGCAGCTGAGGCCATCTCAAGTCTTGTCTTGATTTCTTTAATTGATCTTCCATCACTGCATATAGTGGACCCGAGATATTTAAAGGTGTTAACTTCTTCTAACGTTTGCCCATTTAACGTAATGTTGGTCGGAACATGTTTCTTATGGCTATTCACCAATATCTTGCTTTTTTCTATATTAATTTCCATCCCATACGTTCTTGTTACTTTCTCCAGTCTAGAGGTAAGGTCTTGAAGTTCTGATTCTGATCCAGCTATCAGATCAATATCATCAGCAAAACGTAGGTTGCACAGAGGTCGGCCTCCAATCGATATGGTTGATTTATAATCGTAGAGAGCCTCCTGCATAATATGTTCTAGATAAATATTAAAGAGCACTGGGGACAGGATACATCCCTGCCGAACTCCTACAGTTGTTTTGAAAAATTCTCCAATGTCGTTGCTTGCAAAAACAGCACTGCTTGCGTCCTTGTATAGTGCTTCAATGATATCTATGATGTTGGTATCAAAATTGAATTTTCTCATTACTTGCCATAAGCCTTCATGCCAGACTCGATCGAAGGCTTTTGTGAAATCGATGAAGTTATGGTATAAATCGTGTTGATGTTGGAGATGTTTTTCGATAAGTAATCTAATATTGAAGATTTGTTCTGAGGTACTTCTTTTTGGTCTAAAGCCAGCCTGTTCCTCTGACAAGATTTCTTCTGATTTCTGTTTTATTCTGTTCAAAAGTATATATATCCCTGTTCACAAAGTTCCGGGACTCATTTTTTATCCGGAAAACCGTTATAAGGAGCTAGGTGATATTAACACAGAGCGCGTGTCAACCACGTGCCACTATATGTACAAAACTTGAAGTTTGTAATTTCGCGTATGCGCTGTGTGGTAGCGTATAAGCGGAAGTGACGTAATAGTGCTCGTCGCGTTTCAAAAATGGACAGCAAAATTCAACAACGTGTGTGTATTGATTTCTGTTTTTGTCTAGGAAAAACTGGTTCCGAAACTCTCGAAATGTTGCAAACAGATTTTGGAGAGTCCTGTTTAAGTAGATCTAAAACATTTGACTGGTATTCCCGTTTCAAAAGTGGACTCCAATCCTTTGAAGATGGCCCCCGTCAAGGGAGACTCTCCATCTCCCACACCGACGAGTTCATTGCACGTGTGCAAGAAATGATACGCGCTGAACGACGTCTGACTATCAGAGAGGTTGCTGATGATCTCGGAATATCAATTGGTACGTGCCATAAAATCGTAACTGAAGATTTGCACATGAGACGGGTGTCAGCGAAACCCGTGCCACGCCACCTGACTGAGGACCAGAAGGACGATCGGTTGTCCATTTGCACTGACCTCTTTGAGATAGCAAAAAACGACGCAAATTTCATGTCCTCGATAATAACTGGTGATGAAAGCTGGGTGTACGGATATGACCCGGAAACAAAGCAAATGTCCTCCCAGTGGCAAACGCAATCATCTCCTCGGCCGAAAAAGGCACGACAGGTCAAGTCCAATGTCAAGACCAAGTTAGTAGCGTTTTTCGACATTGACTGCCTGGTGCATCATGAATACGTCCCTATAGGACAGAGTGTCAATGCTGAATTCTACAAAACAGTCCTGCAACGCCTCCGCGACGCTGTGCGCAGACATCGCCCTGAGAAGTGGCGCACAGGCAATTGGCGTGTTCATCATGACAATGCACCTGGACACAGGTCTGTCACCACAAATGCATTTTTGACGAAACACAACATTCCATTGCTCCCGCATCCTCCATACTCACCCGATCTTGCTCCGTGTGACTTTTTCTTGTTCCCGCAACTTAAGAAAACAATGAAAGGTCGTAGATTCGATGACATTGAGCAGATTCAAGCCAACGCAACGAGACAGATGAGGGCTTTTCCGCAAAGTGACTACGAGAGGTGCTTCCGTCAGTGGCAGGAACGTTGGAATAAGTGTGTACACTCACAAGGGAACTACTTTGAAGGAGATAGAACCAAATAGTATGTAAGTCTACTTATTCGAATAAAAAAAAATGAGTCCCGGAACTTTGTGCACAGGGCAATATATATATATATATATAATGATTTTCGATCATATATACTTACTTAGTCGTTCCCCTTCTACCATGAGGTGTAGAGGTTTGGAAGAGAGAGCGCCAGACTATTATATCAGCTGTCTTCTTCCTGGCCTGGTTCCATTCTAGTCCACGGTCCTTCAAAGATTATCTAATGTTGTCCTCCCAGCGGACTCTGTTCGATCATACATGCGCTCTCTTATCTATAAGAACGGAATCAACTATGAATTTGTAAAATAACAAATAACAAATTTAATAATAAAATGTAGTAGTCTTTAACAACTTTAAATAAATATCGATGAAGATGATTTTAGGAGGTTTAAAAAATTGTCTTCAATGAGACTTATATTTTCACTGATGGTTATTAGTGTCCGTTGCGTGCCTGTTACTTAACTTGCTGAGTACCGCAATGGGTCGTTGTCAGGTTTTTTGTGATGAGGACTCTTCTCTAGAGGCTTCTAGCTGAACTTCACTTCTATTGTAAAATCGGGTGTCTTCCCAACATGGCCACTGTAGGTAGCTGGTGTTGAACACAGCTCTTGAATCTCGAAGATAGTGGCAAATTTTCTTACTTCTGACTGGTCTGGTACTAAGAACAGTCTTGCAGCTTTGAACCAAGAACTTTAGGAAAAATAAAAGAACAAATGCCTCTACTAAGTACTTGTGTGGGCTGAAGATTAACAGGCGCCTTGTCTCGCTGTGCATCCACCAATGTTAGCTTCTCTGAATAATTATTCTCCCTCAGTTTACACAGTATAACTCAGGGAATATGATTAGAAATCACCGTTATTCCTCTGGTTACTTTAATGGGGAAAATGTGTCTGAACAGCGCAAGAGCAATGGTTGCCTGAATTACAATTATCAAGGTACAAATGCTCACAAAATGATAACATGCAATTTAGGCACATGTGATGTAATCATCACTTATCACTGCTCCATTAGGAGTCTGTGTCCGCTTCTGATTTCGCTTTTCTGAGCGAACTTGCTTAAAACAAACACCAGTGTTTGCTGTCGTGGTTTATGAACATACTTTTTTCATATGTTAAGGTTGCCAGACTCCTATGCCTACTATAACCACTTAGCAGGTACAGACATGTCACAATTTAGATGGTAAAATAAATGTTTACAACTTACCCCAAATTACTTTGGGAACACAATCTCGTGGCACAGCAACTTTGTTTAGATGCATCGAACACTTGGTCTGGGAAATTTTAGTATTCCTCTTGTGACGGGTGCTCTGATTCCTTAAGTTTCCAGTCTTGGTATTTAGAAATGCGGGTTCTCTTTTAAATTATTAAGACGCTCAGATACTTTGATCTGTCTCTATTAATTCTGGAATATTTTGTCCGATTTTTATCTCTGGATACTGGGAGTTGCTAATTTGACGTTGCGATGCAGTCTGATCTGTGTCTCCGATTTCGTTAGATTATATTTTCATTTCTCAGTTCAAGTCCCAGATTGGTATTTTAGACCAACTAGCCAATGGAAGCCAAAGTCTATTCCGGCTCTCAAATTAAACCAAAGGTAAGCTCTTTAGAAAGTGCGCAGCCTATAGTGCAGAATACTGGAGAGTAACAGAGAATGAAATGTCGAAACTGTCCTCTTTCCACATAATGTGCCTAAGGAAAATTCACCGAATTTTTTGGCCGAATACCATCACCAACCAAGAACTACTTATTCGGAGTAACCAAGAGGACATGCACACCATCATCGCTGGCAGACGCTGGAGTTGGGTTGGACACATCCTCAGAAAGGACCCTGATGCCATTACAAGAACATCTTTGCTATTGATGAAAGAGGGGCCGACCAAAAACAACTTAGCTGAGAACTGTGGAGGCTGAGATGCATAGAATGAACCGAGTTGGGGCACTCTACGAAGGAGGCCGCCGACCGAACAAAGTGGAATCAATTTGTTGCTGCCTTACAAGACGCCATTAGGCATGATGGCCACTGACTGGTTTGACATTCGGCGGCTAAGGATCAAAGAAGAAGACGTAGCGCTTTAGAACTATGTGGGTCGGGGTGTTAAGTCCTTACTATTCCCCGTGTGTTTTAAAATATCAATTTTAAAATTTAAACCCGTGACTTCTTTCGAAATAAGGCAGTAATACTTCCGATTGTATTTGCACAACTCCGCCAATGCCGGTTCCAAGCCCGGATGAAAAAGGAGGAGGGCGGCCTGCATAGAGGTCGTAAGGAGGCAGCCCTCCACCATGCAAAGGCACAACAGGCAAATCACCTGTTTGCTTTAAATCACGATTACTAGCAACACTAGAGAGATAACAGTCCCAATTAAGATGGTTTGGCCATATCTGCAGAATGGGAGAAGATCGGATACCACGACAAGCATGGGAAACAAAGAGCCAAGGATCCAGACCCCGAGGACGACCCAGAGTCCGCTGGGAGGACAACATCAGACAATCGTTGAAGGATCGAGGACTAGAATGGAACCTGGCCAGGAGGAAGACAGCCGATATGATAGTCTGGCGCTTTTTCTTCCAAACCTCTACACCTCACGGTAGAAGGGGAACGACTAAGTAAGTAAGTAAGTATTTGCACAAACTCACAAACATATCGGTGAACTTATTTCCTGGCTAATACCTTTCGCCCATATTGTCTCCTCTGACAGGTTATACGTACTATTGCTACAGAGATGATCCAGCGGAAGTGATTACATATTATCACCTGTGTTTGCGTACACCTCAGACGGATTTCTTAGACAGCCGATCTGGCTTTCTTTTCATCGATAGTGCTCGACCAACTTATGTCAACAAGGATCGTCTCTATCAAAGGTGGGTAGACGACTTCAATGATAAACGTATTATCCGCTGATGTGTCTAATTAGCCTTGTCATACTATGATTCACCTGGAGAAACTTAAACAAGTCTAGGGAGTGGTCAGAGCAAAAATGTAGGTGCCTAACATATACCAAATAATAGTACGATGGGTGAGGAAAATAAAGAAATAAGTTAATAATGCAGGACAGAACGACATTGATGAAAATGGCGCAACTGATTTCGTCACACCATCAGTGTGAAACAATAGAATGGAATAAACATGTAACCTTTGATTTATTCCAGGATGCGTTCCTACACAATCTGTCACAATTAAAAGTGGAGTAAATTGAAATATTTTATAATACACGTCATTGTGAAGTCAATGACTGATAGCCCAGTCAGCCATATACATGTGGCAGGGGTCGGATTGGCTCAGAGATGTGGCGCCCGCCTCTAATTCTAAAAGTCCCGGGTTCGCTCCCAGCACAGGGAATAAAATTGATCGATTTTTTTTTTCAGAACCAGTATTTCCTATTGATGTCATACTTCCTCCTCTGATCTCATTCACTGCCTTATACACATTCCTACTTAGGTCAGTCATATCAAGGCGAAAAGAATAGGTTGTCCCGTGTGCAACTTGTGCAAGATAAAAAGCCCTCGGCAGTTGGAAATCGTAAAGAGTAGACATGCGATAAGAGGTTGTGGTGTTATTAATTATAAGATATCCTGGACAAATAGATGTATCAGAGGATACCAGGATAGTGTCAGATAAGAGACTGGTCTTATAAGAAATACCCCGTTCTCTGAAAAGAGCAGGGGTGTATCGACAATCAAGGTGAGGTCCAGCTATGTAAGTTCCCAGAGTAAGGTATGATGATGATGAATTTCTCTGGGTCCCTATCCGCTACCTCTTGAGATCTCACCAAAAGTATGTAATCAGTGTGTTATTATTTTGGAAAAGTGTTTAGGGTAATGTAATTAAAACAGTTATGAATTTCAAAACAGAACTTTAACTTTAAGGAAAATTAAGCAAGACTGTCTTAAAAGTATATCTACAATTTTTTTTTCCCTGAACCTCAAACTTTCGGGTCAGGAAGTATCAAACTCAATAAAAGGTTATATATTTGCTAAAATAAATATTTGTGGAAACTCTGTCCCTTTGTGTATAGCAAAAGTCACTGGAAAGTCTATACCCACAATTCTGGATATTATCACTAATACTATACTGTAAGGTCTGTTATTTTCATCCCTCCCAGGAGGTATATAATTATAAGTGAAATTATGTTTTAGGACGAGGTGTCAGTGCCTTTATAAAGGACTTATCTGAAAAATGATTATTGCAGCTGTTTTGTTGATCTTAGACTTGTACACCAACGTTGTGACTCCTGACTGAAGAAAAGTAGCTTGCTTCAACTTGTAGCATGAGCAATCACTCCAACATGTTCTTCCTTTCAGGCTACTGCAGCAACGAGGTACTTTGTAATTCAACCTGAAATAAGAAGGACAATCCCTTCTATGTAACATCTGCCTCTATCAATTTCACCCCTAAGCCTTTTTAATACCGACCTGGGTCAGCCACTTGTGCTAACAAGTTGCACCAGACCTTAAATTCAGTTGTCTACACTCAGCTTGGTGTAAACAGTCTCCTTCAGTATTGATTCTACGTTAATGTCCCTCATTCCTGTTTGTCTTCCATATAATCGTCAGGGTGTGTACAACCTTGCTTTGTGACCTGTTAATTACTTCATTCGAACATTCCCTATATGTTTGAACATGTTATTTGAACAATGTGTCATTTCAAAAGACAATATCAATTTATTTATACTGTACTTACAGTCGCAAATTTATCAGGCCAATTGGCAAACATTTTACACATTTTTTTCACTCCGAATAAGCCTGCCTTATATACATTCCTACTTAGGTCGTCGTGACATCACATCCCTTTCGGCAGTATCAAAAATGAATATGGCACACAATAGCCTGTTACCTATAGGTTAATACAATATGCAAATAAAATTATCTGTCTTACCCTCAAGTAAAGAATCTTCACATACACAATCTGACCATCCGTAAAAAGGCTATAGCACTGATCAGTCAGTACAGATGGCAAAAGCTTGTCCTTCTGACTCGTTCTGAACATGTCAGCTTGGCATGCACACTTTTGGTCTAATGGCGAAACTTACAAGCAGTTGTTAATTTTTATCCAACTACACCCGACCAATCAGATGACGAGTTAAAAAAAATTAACTATTTCCTAGGCTATAGAATTGAGCAGTGTTTGTCTAATGTGACCGAATTTGTTTATTATATATCATAGTTATTTGTGAACCGATTTGTTATTCCTTTGCATTCAAATGGGTTAATTTTTTGTGATTAAATTTGATCTTAACCTGATGTGAAAATATTACTAATTTCATTTTTTCTATGTCAAGATAACTTTGTATGAGGGAATCTCTACGTGTACACGTTAAGCAATATCAACGCTATAATTTGAGATATCCCTTGCATTTTAAGTATTTTTAGTTATCAAGAAATAAATTATTTAATTTCGGTCAAAAACCCAAAATAGGTTTTATTTCCACTTCAACCAACTTTTCTTGTCCCTACACAAAAAGGAGGTAACGATTTGATTGGTTGTTAAATTTACTACGTCCTTCGATAAATATTGGGGTGGGTGTGTGAAAAAAGGGGGAGGGTGGTAACTTTTAACTAGTTTTCTTAGAAACATTCTCTAGTTAAATTGTTGGCGGTAAATTTGACTGGAACCTCAGACAAATTTCATATACTGTAGTTATTTATAGATTTAAAATTACGATAGCCACTTCGTTTTAAGCGGGGAATTTGAGCGGGTTGTGACACGGATTCACTTGACTACAAGGCCATACGGCCGATTCCCAGGCAATATTTAATAATTAGGAAAACCTACCCAGCATGAAAATATTTATAGATTGCGTGATTCCTGTATACACTGTCACATAAGTGGGTTCGCTCTTTTCTTCTCCGGCAGTATTGTTATTTTAGAGTCATTGTTTGCAGTCCTTCTCCGTAATAATTCGTCTTGTCTGTTTACCTGACCATCCCTGCGGAGAGAGTAGATAGGTGATTGTTGGAGTTCGTTTGTTGTTGTTTGAAAGTGTGAGAATGGGTTTGTTGAATCTGTCTACTTGACATAACGCGAATGGATTCAATTTCTGAACGAAGTAGTAAAAAGTCAACTTGAACTTCCAACCATGGGCATATCAATTAATGCCAAGAAGGTGTATAGTTCATTCAATTTATTTGACATGGTACGGTTGACTAGACGAACATTCAATGTTGACGACGAATGGTTGACGTTCACTGGACAGCACACAACGTAAGTTTTCATATTTTAAATTACAGTTAATTCGTTCCTTAAGATAACCTCTTAGGTAACGTCAGACTAGTTATACAGTGTTCATAACATGGCATCCAATTAAACAAATGAGGCAGTTATATAAGATATGTCAATCTTCCACGGTCCTATGACCTTGGCAATGACGGAGAACCTTGTCAGGTCTTTTATATCATATAATGTTCCGATACTACGTATCTCCTTTTAGTACTGGCCTCTTATTTCCAATCAATGAAGAATAACAATAATATACTTTTCTGCCTACGACCTTCGTGGCATCATAGCTTAAATATAGCAAATACTTGAGTCACCTCTGCTTTGCGGGGTACGTATTCGTAACGGCCGAATACTGATTTATATCATAAACATATATATCAAGCCAATCCTGGATGATCCTAACGTCGGAATCCGTCGGCTTTACAATTCATATAATAAGTTTCAAGTAAGACTCCATTTTGCACCAATACGTCATTGGTACAACTAGACGTCTACATGAGAACGAAATACATAGTTATCTAAAATCATACTTGCTTCTTTTCCCAAGAAATATCACTAGAATACTGTTGACCCGAGTCCTCATCTTGCTAACAGACGGACGGTCATACACAATAAAAATATACCCGCAACACGGGTTCGAACGCCAAGAATCAATGGACTGATTCTTGGGCACCAAACTTCTCAACCCCAGCTATGACGTAGACTGACTGTCTAGATACACGTGCGGTCTGCATAACCCCCTATACGCCTTAGTGCACAACCGTGCGCTAATGAAATCAAACTCACCAATAAGACTTACTCTCATGTGAGTCGGTGCGCAAAGTTATTACAGAGGTAGGACAACATATTAATAATATGATACTGTGGTGAAACCTTACTTGCTGCCACATATGTATACCTCAGTCAGAATTATTCTGGAATAGTGTGATGACTACGTTATATGTCTAGGGTATGTGTATGATGAAGTGTAAGTCATAACAACAACAGACAGATAAACAATTTAATTTATTCCACCACACTTGACAACACTGTGACACTCACATACATAAAACACTCTACAAGGATATCTTAAAGGAGTCACTGATAACTTTTCAAATAACAATATGTATTCATTGCTGTCATGAATGAATATGTGTCCTGATTCAAATACAAATGGAACCAGGAATCACAATCAATTTTAATTACAAGTTATATGTACAGAATTTATCAATATGAATATTGTAGTGACATATATTATTAAAAGTATCCTATGTGTGTCAGTTGTGTAGTAGTAATATGAGGTAATACTGGTTTTGTTTTGTTCAAGCTCTGTTGGTATTTGTCATCATGACTTCAATAGTTTGTCTTTATTGGAACTAGTATTGGAGATGTTCTCAGTTCCTGATATTAAAACAATTTAATTCCCCTCTTAATGTTATTTTTACAATGTCATTTTAAGATGGGGGTACATAATGTTGAGCTCAGCTGGCCACATCAGCTTATCTTGCGTGATGGCGGCAGGAAAAGACTCCTCTGCTCGATTTCTCCCCTGGGCTCTGGAGACACCTCACTGATAGCTAAATGGACCAAGGAGTATGCTGTCCAACTCTGGATTCAGCAAAGCTCTGACCAGGTGCTGCTCAATATCTGTAAGACCACGGTCCCTGAAAACAAGAAGTATGTACCTTCTACGTCATAACTAATTTATACTCTCTTTTTACACTGAGCACAATACATCACAAACATTGAGTTCAGAGCGTTAGGCCAACTGTCAGCTTCATCTGAAATACTTTATACCAGTATTTCCCTCCCTAATGGTTACTACGCCTCTCCAATTCCAGCATTATTTCTGTCTAATCAATAATCTAGGTGTCAGTGTACTGTTTGGCCATTCCATGCAGTTTTACTTTCCTCCGACACCTTCTGTTCAGGCTGGAGCATTATAGGCTTTTCCTCATGTTCGCTACTGAACTACACATATATACAGGCATAAATTAACAATTTTACATTCAATTTTCATTAAAAGATATTGAATATTTCAAACCTACCACAATTCATGGAAATACACAGATACGTTGACTAGCAATGAATTCTGGCACAAATACTGGCACAAATTCCCATCTGCTTATGTTCCAGGCTTTTATTTAGCAAAAATATGAGCTGGCTTCAACGCACTGTTGCTTCATCAAGCTTATTTGAACTAGTGGTCTCGAACTAACGCTCTGAATTGTGTATATTCGCAGCCCTAACCAATGAAACCCTGTCCACACATCTTTTCAAAAAATACTCCTACTCCCGTTTCCCCTGACAACGAAAGATAGTATTTATAGTCCGACCAATCGTGTTTAGTCTTATATTTGTTGCGCTCCAATCAATTTGGAGTTAACATGGTAGGCTATTTCCGTACGTAAGGTTTTTTCAAACACGTTAAAAAAAATTTTATGAGCAGAAATGATTTCATGCTGTCAGGCATCCCCACTATTTTATTTTGGTTATAATTTGGTAATTCCTAGACTATTTGCGTAACGTTTTACATATTCTTTGTCAGCAAACCCTAAGGAACCCAAATCTACAAATTTAAAAGAGCTAAGTGGCTGCGTTCAAAATATGCAATTTCTTCTACCTCCTGTTTCGAAGATGTGCTGTCTGGGTACTGTAATGTTTTCAAACGTAAACCCATCTAATGTCATCTTTTCTAATAAGCGTTTTCCAGGTTTTTTAAAACCTAACTCTGGGAAGGTTAGTGTTTTTATCACTGTTCGTCTGAAAAAAGTTAGTGCATGTGGCCTTACACGCGTGATAGTAGTAATTGTATATCGCGTTACGCTTGTTGGGGGTGGCATTAATAGCGAGACACGTGTTTCGTGTTGCATGCGTTCCTGATTTTCAGCCCTCCCTTCTTTCTATTTGAGTCCATCTGTTCGTTCGTTTTGGTAACGTAGTATAATTAATGTTAGGATTAATTTAGGTCATTACGCAGTGTGCCTCTCAATGTTTTTCTTAGAAATGCAATACCCGTTTTAATGTGTTGTGGAAACGCTTGTATTTATGCAGTGGCTTATATTTAACGTGGAAACGTTACAATTTGCAGACGAAGCATAAAACAAAGGGGATTTCGAGTACATTCTTTGTGACAGCACTGTTATTTTACCATTGCTCTTTTCTTTATTAGAATTTATTTGTTAGGCTTTATATTTACCTGATAATTTATATATGTGGATTAGAATATTTCACGACAGATACTACCTTCATACTGTAAAGGAGTGTAGAGGTCTACGAAAAGGGCTCTACAGATTCCTTACCAATCCCCCCAAAAAAATTAATTATATTAATTTTTTTCTTTAATACTCGACACTAGAGGTGATTCAAGTTTACATATTACCATTTTTACAAATATATCATGATAAAAATAATCAAATATGAAATTCCATTCAACTCAAATGAACAAAAGGTATGCATAAAAGCATACATCCACAATTGACCACCTTTGGTATAATGTGGTAAATGAAATAAAATAATATATTTAGAAATATTGAATTAACACAAATGTAAACGCAAATGAAAAGAAATGATGAGAAACCAATGAATAAACAGAAAAGTGATGGATATGTCTTTAAAATGACAAGTGAAAAAAATGAATAAAAATGAAAGAATACAATTTAAACACGTATAAGAGCAACGCACTTAACTGTGTCTCTAAGTCATTTTGTGGTACTAATTAAATTACCAATGTTAAATTAATGTGCTTAAATACCGACATTAATAAATCTACTTAAATATTGTATAGTTAATTACATTAATCATTATGTTAACTAACTAAGTATCTAAGTTTAATAATCTAATTAATTCGTTTATTTCACTTAAATAGTGTTATTAGTTCCTAATATAACGAAAGTTCAATTTTCCTGTTAGGGAACAGTGTTTAATATAACAAGTTCAGTTCCACGAAGAAAATCCAAGTGTTCGAAATGTTATTTCTGTGAGAAAATATATTCCTTTTCCAACGTTATTTTCTCTTCAATGTCATAATTAAGTGACTTTTATTTTCACAAAGATAGTCATATAACTTAACGTTCCATGTTATTTTGATACATAAGCATTGTAGATTTCACTTGACTGATTGTTAATGACTCTTATAATCGAGGTATTACACGTAAAAGTTACAATCGACGAACTGTCAGTGTCGAAGTTCAGTTGTCTTAAGTGCGTAGCTGCTAATTCGATTCATTCGGACATCTCGACAAGATGTCAGCGAGAACCTTCTGTGTGCCAGGTATGGATCGAATCGTGAAATTAAATGGTTGTAACGCGATCGCATACCTGGTAGATTTGGCAGATTTTACGTCCTTTGTGTTAAGTGCAGTAAGAGCTTTTTGGTCTGATTCCACAATAAAGTGTGATCCAAGCAGATATCTCTGAAGTTTATTTATTGACCATACAAGCCCGAGAAGTTCTTTATCTAAAACTGAATAATTCTGTTCAGTTGGAGTTAACTTCCATGACACATAGAGAACTGGATGCAAGGTCCCATTATATTCTTGTAGTAAGACACTTCCCACGCCGTAATTAGAAGCATCGCTGCGTAATACAAATGGCAAATTCTCGTTAGGTAACCTTAAAATAGGATGATTAGAAAAAAATTTCTTTATGATATCCAACGCGATTTGATGTTCGTTAGACCACCGAATCACGTTAGCTGCACCTTTCCTAAGTAATGAAGAGAAAGGAGCAGTAATGGACGAAAGATGTGGTATGAATTTCCCATAGTATTGTACTAGTCCTAATAGAGATCGCACTTGTTTCTTTGTTTTAGGTGTGGAGATGTTAAGGATTCTGGAAACATTACTGTCCTCTGTGTATAACATACCGCGACCAATACGGTGTCCCAAAAAAGAAATCTCGTGGAAACCCACAAATGCCTTTGATGGCTTAGCAGTTAAATTATGATTTTGTAACGTGGACAGTAATGAGTTTAATCCTTCTAAATGCTATTCCCATGAGTCACTGAAAAGACAAATGTCGTCTATGTACGCAATGACGTTGGGATGATGAGATAGGATTCGACGCATCATGCGTACGAACGTGGCAGGAGCGTTGACTAACCCAAATGGCATAAAATTCCATTGGAATAGTTCATGAGAACTAGAAAAAGAACAAGTAACTATTATAAGAAAGAGATGATGACTGCATAGGCTGAGTCATCAAAGAATGTGAAATCAAAATCAAATATCCGTAGGTTACTATCTGCGTGACGCAGAATCAGGAACCAATTGTAATCGGAGAGAATGGTGGTGGAAATACACACCATTATCCCGCTCGATAGCCATGCGAACATCTCTATTGGTCCTAAAAGTAACCACGGCGTCACCATACCTGTTATTGGTATGAGGTAACAGACGCACGAACCTAACGTCTGCCGTGTGGTTGAGAAAATCTCCTAGTGCTTGCCAACTAGTTCGCTGTGGCAGATTTTGCACAAGGATGGTGCGAGAAGATGCACCTCTACCAATATAAGTGGTACCGTAGTCACACGAATGTGAACAAGGTTGATGGGTAACATTAGTCCTCTTAGGTATATTATAATATTTATTATTTATACCTTTAGGATTATTCTGAAATGTACCATACTTTTGTACTTGATTATTACTACTTATGCCAGACAAATGTGTAGGTGTACGGCATGTCGTAGACACCTGCTTGCTGGGCAAAGTTAAAACTTTACTGACAACCTTATTGGTATTAATTTTCCCAACGGAGTTACAACTACTCTTATTTTTATTAGGAACATCATTTTCCTTTTTCACAAACGTAACTTTTTTCTTACGATCAGTTGCCTGCTGATCAAGTCGAGGGAAGGTATATGTCCACCGGAATGGCTTATTAGTCTTCACAGGTTGCGTTGAAACTTTAATATCCTTCTTAAGAATGGACGCATGTCGTAAAGGCTGTAATGCATTAGCAACAGTGGCGTAATGAACAATGGAATCATTTTCGTTGCTAGATTCCAAGATCTTATCATTACATAGCAATTTAGTAATATGTGTATGTGAAACAAATGTAGGAATAGTCGTAAATGCACGGGTATCATGTATATTTCGCTCTTCCCAATCAGCAATCTGCTGTGGGGTACACTCTTTAACCTCATGTATGCGGCCAAGTATAATATCACTTATAGGTGCAGGAAGAAGGCATGCGTGAATTTTTCCTGAACAAAATGGTGTATGAAGGTTAACTATAGCTGTAGGAAAAATCTCCACAGTCCCTCCAAAAGTCACGCACTGCACGGTCTGGCCGTAGCACATGATGGGTCGACCAGCGAAGTCCGTACACCGATTGTGCTACAACCTGAGTCAAATAAAAGAGAGCATGGAGTGGAATTTAAAAAACCCTTATTTAATTTAAGGCTTCCTGTTCCATAGTCAGTAGCTGACGTGGCCGTACAAGCCGCTGGTAGACTGGGCAACACATGTTCGCATCGTGGCGTCGTGATCGCCTTGGGCTGGAATGGGGTATTACCCTCATCACAAGACTTGACCTGTTCGAAATCCAGAGAACATGACATAGCACCATGTGCATTAACATTATTATCCTGTTCCTTGTTTGAATGTGTATCACTCAAAGCAACATTAGAATGTCTACGTGTATTACTCGACGATCCACCTATTCGACGCGATCGATTCTGATTATTATCCCCAAAGTTGCTAGTATTTGCATTTTTGTTTACGTTAAAATCACGGTTAGTATGACCATTACCATTGTGCCATTGACTATACTGTCTATTTTGATAACCTTGTATGTTATTGAAAGATTGTAATCTAAATTTCCCATTATGATGATAATTATTGATTTGATTATTTCCAACATTATTTTGATGAAAATCTTGTGATCTGTGAGATTGGCTAGAAGATACATTATATAGAGAAGTTTGACAAAATTGTGTCCCTTTAAAATAATTGCAATTCTTGTTATTTCCCTTTCTGACATTTCTATCTCTAAGATTCATTATCAATTTTTTCTGTTTTTCAGCTTCTATTTTCAACTCTACATAATCTGACTTCAACTTCTCATAATTCCTTTTGAATAGTTCTAGCTCTCTAGCAATCCCATTCATAATATTTAAATCTTTAACTTCGAGTTCTGCAGCAGCAGTTTGAGTTAGATGTTCAACATCGATAGTGTGTTTCCTGACATGTTCTTTATTAATGGCCTTTTCTCTTTCAAGTGCCTCAATGGCATTTTGATGGCTATTCGTAAGCTCCTCAACCCTTAATTTCAAAAGAGGAATCTCAGATGTCAGTTCTTGAATCTGAGCCAAATGAGCATGACAGTCTGTCTTTATAGTCATATTTCACTTATCAAATTGTTCAATGACCTTATTCCCCTTGTCAAGTAATTTTTTTACTGAGCGTACTTCATTCTCTAACTCATTTTTCTCCATGAGTAATTTTTCAATATTTATCAGTTTTTCCTGAGACACTTTCTTCTGTTGACATAGCAGATTTCTGAGTTCTTGATTTGCCAAGGTAAGATCTGCTACCTTCTTATCCAAAACTTTCATGTTTTGTTCCATCGTTTTTTCCATATTACACTTTTCTCTCAAAAGAGTTACCTCAGATGTCAGGCTCTGAATTTGAGCCACGTGTGTATTGCAATCTATCTGCAAAGTAGTATTAATAGCAATAGGTTTATTTGCATCGTCACTATCTTCTTCGAAAAATATGTTCATTAAGGAGGTCACCTCATTATCTAACTCTCTTTTCTGACCAAAAGAGGAGTCATGAAATTTCTTATTATCCTCTATCAACACCGTCACTTTATTCTTTAACTCAGCATTTTCAAATCCATAGCCAACAACTTCTTCTCATATTCCCCTTTTTGCTGTAACAGCTCATTCGTAAGGGCAATCTCCCTACCCTTTTCTTCGTTATGGTTTTCTTCAACTCATCCACCTCAATAACACTACTGTCTTGAGTAGTTATTTTTCCTTCATCATAAAAAATGGTGGATAATAATTTAGCAAGTCTTACTGCTTTCTCTTGTGAAAAACCATATCCACACCTAAGAAAAGCAAAATTCTTGAGATCCTGGGTAATTTGAAGTAAGAAATGTTCAATGGCATATTCCTCACAACTTGAACCCCATTTACCTATTCTATCTCCCTCCCGGAGAAAATGATCCAAAATATCCATTATGTCTAATAATTTTTTTCACTCTAATAAGTGTTACTTAAAAAATATTCACTTTTTTACCATCTAATCAGAGGTACCAGTTCCTGTCCAAGAACTGTACATTAAAGTCATCATATAATAGTCAAATATATATATAATTAATAAAGTAATTTATAACATGAAATGGTATGAAAGCAATAACGTGACAGACAATAGGCACAATACTGACAAGACACGATAATCAAGACAAATGAAAACAGTCGTAGAAATCAACAAAAATAAAAATGTGGAACTAAAATAGAATGTCGTAAAAAATTACGATGACATCTACGATCAGATAATACACAAGACAGTTGACAACACAGTGTAAAAACATATGTTTTGTAAAAAACTGAACGATAGTCAGGTTAGAAGGACAATAATCACATACAAAATACATCATAAAACTAAGGTACGAGTAAAAATAGCTACGAAAACAACGATTAAAACTTGTCGCTACGGCTAAAACAGTCAGGAGTCACAGACTACCAGACACAGTGGACCAAAGATCCTTCTATGCTCACGCATAGGAACATTCCACTGAGGGAAGTCAGCAAAATAATACCCTACAGAACACTCAAGACGGACCTGTGGCGAAACTGGTATTTTCCCGTCCTAAGTCGCCATTCCCAAACTCTCACAAAAAACATTGAACATAGAACATGCAACATGAATAAAGAAACAGTGGACATATTACTAGATAAGATGCAGCTAAACGTAAAACGGTGTAATAACAACACGACGTTTTTACTTATCTCAACCGGCAAAAAAACAATATCCCTTGCATCCGGGACTGCATGTATGAGACATCTACTTAAAGTCCTGTAATGACCGTTAGAATTGCTGCAAGGTCCAGGCTGTTGTCGCCTTGAAAGTTACCATATTTCTTTTCAACCGAGTTTTGATTGTAGACTGGAGTTCGTTTCCGCTATTGAAAACTGGCTATTTTTTCAAACCACACTTGGCCGCCATACTGTTGGGGTTCGTTTGTTGTTGTTTGAAAGTGTGAGAATGGGTTTATTGAATCTGTCTACTTGACATAACGCAAATGGATTCAATTTCTGAACGAAGTAGTAAAAAGTCAACTTGAACTTCCAACCATGGGCATATCAATTAATGCCAAGAAGGTGTATAGTTCATTCAATTTATTTGACATGGTACGGTTGACTAGACGAACATTTAATGTTGACGACGAATGGTTGACGTTCACTGGACAGCACACAACGTAAGTTTTCATATTTTAAATTACAGTTAATTCGTTCCTTAAGATAACCTCTTAGGTAACGTCAGACTAGTTATACAGTGTTCATAACATGGCATCCAATTAAACAAATGAGGCAGTTATATAAGATATGTCAATCTTCCACTGTCCTATGACCTTGGCAATGACGGAGAACCTTGTCAGGTCTTTTATATCATATAATGTTCCGATACTACGTATCTCCTTTTAGTACTGGCCTCTTATTTCCAATCAATGAAGAATAACAATAATATACTTTTCTGCCTACGACCTTCGTGGCATCATAGCTTAGATATAGCAAATACTTGAGTCACCTCTGCTTTGCGGGGTACGTATTCGTAACGGCCGAATACTGATTTATATCATAAACATATATATCAAGCCAATCCTGGATGATCCTAACGTCGGAATCCGTCGGCTTTACAATTCATATAATAAGTTTCAAGTAAGACTCCATTTTGCACCAATACGTCATTGGTACAACTAGACGTCTACATGAGAACGAAATACATAGTTATCTAAAATCATACTTGCTTCTTTTCCCAAGAAATATCACTAGAATACTGTTGACCCGAGTCCTCATCTTGCTAACAGACGGACGGTCATACACAATAAAAATATACCCGCAACACGGGTTCGAACGCCAAGAATCAATGGACTAATTCTTGGGCACCAAACTTCTCAACCCCAGCTATGACGTAGACTGACTGTCTAGATACACGTGCGGTCTGCATAACCCCCTATACGCCTTAGTGCACAACCGTGCGCTAATGAAATCAAACTCACCAATAAGACTTACTCTCATGTGAGTCGGTGCGCAAAGTTATTACAGAGGTAGGACAACATATTAATAATATGATACTACCTTCGTACTGTAAAGGAGTGTAGAGGTCTACGAAAAGGGCTCTACAGTGATGCAATATTGACTGACCATCCGTGTCTAGACATTCTCGTATACCAGAAGATGGGCGCCTGTTTCACACGGAAAATGGCCGGCAAAGGTTGATTATTGCTGATAAGACTAGTGTGACGTATTAGCCCAGATGGTAATACGATGAATTGTTGTCTACACAAGGACGGGACGATACTAATCAGTTTAACACATCTGACTGGAAATGTTGTAATTACTTCCGGACAGAAGTGTAACAAGGACTTTATTTGTGATAATATAGTGAGTTGTAGTGCAACCATTACCGCGAATCGACGGATATAACAACTCTTTATACGAAAAATGACCTTTTAGATAACACGCAGAATTTTCCTATGAGAAATGTTTTTAAAAAGACGCCGTCAACTCACGCATGACAGTAACTATTGGTCAACATTCGATATGTAAGCATAACAACATTTCATATTGGAGCCTGGTCTAAGAGTAAACTACAATGTGCGTGAGACGAAAGTTGCAACACAACCTGACACTTTAGTCGGTTGAAAGCACCGTGAAATTAAACTCGTCAAGAGACAATTAGACCAGCCAGACTAAAAAACAGAATCAGAATGTTATTTATTGGACCGGACTTTGTTTGAGCATCTTGAGGAATTATCTCCCAGGAAAACTCTACCTACATTAACACGGAAAACTGGAATCCAAAGGAATCTGAACACGGAGTCAAAGTGGGAACTTACTGTAAAGTAACAACACGTGTAAGAGGCATGTTCAACAAATTGTCATAGCTATTTCTCTGAGTCAGCAGTCTGTCGGTGAACCCAAAGAATTGGGTCGGTGGTACCAATTGAGAGTACTATCTCTGGAACAAGTGAGAGTATAAGTGGCATGAAGTCGAAGCTATACACCATCATCAGACGGATCTTAGAGACGCATGATCAGCTTGGTAGTTACTCCCTGATACTTCTTGGAACGTGCTATAACCCTCGGACTTAACCAGTGACCATTGAACAAGTCATATTTCTGTAAAGAACCAAACATTAGTGGGAGCAGAACCATCAAACTATTGGCAGCTAAGTAAAACTTAAAAGCTGCCAAGTGAACTGTCCATTTTTGTCGAAAACCATAACATCATCCTGTGATGAGTACTTTTTTTAAAGAATTATTCATTTTTAAACTGTTAACCATAATTGATTATTAAATGTGTTATTTGTATATATATATATATATATATATATATATATATATATATATATATATATATATATATATATATATATATATATATATATATATATATATATATATATATATATATATGTAACTTTGATTTAATCATTTTGAATGTACTGCATCTGTATGTCTCAGTCGATTTCTTAATTACACTTAAACAGAGCTTTAAAATATTAATTAAGATTTCGCTTCATTAAATCAGCTGGGGGCTTGAACGAGCTAATTATCAGACAATCCTCCACAAACGTTGACGGCAGATACTAAATTTGACCTTGCTGGGAATAATTCAGCATTGTTCTTGCTTTCTGAATTTCTTGTGAAAATCACTTGAGGTAGAAGCATCATTATCCTTCTATCTACAACTCTGCCAAGAGTAATCTTGTGCGAAGATAGACACCTTTGAAGACCCACATTAGCTACTCTAGGTTTTGGCCACTGTTGGACCACTATCGCAGAGTAAAGGGGAGGCAACCCGTGAATACACACAATGGGATCCTCGCCGGTGCTGCGGAGTTCGTGAGCTGTGCTGAGATCCTCCTTTTGTGGTCTGAGGAAGGATATTGGAGCACCCATGGAGTTGTCCGTGTGCAATGGAAATAGTCCTTAAAACCAACGTAAATTAAACCAGTCAGCCAAAAATTGATCAAAAGTATAGTGCTATTAAATTTAAGATGTCTTTTGTTCGTTTAAAGTACGAACATTCCAGGTGGCTATTCTGAAGATTTTCCTAGCAGAAAAAAAAAACTGAGTCGGCAACCCAGATTCAGCGCAGCGACCTATAGTTCGCTGAAGTTTTTGTGGCTTACATGAATTTTCTAGAGTATGGCATAACCGGCTCCTTGCTCAACCCTACTTACAACATGCAGGGTAAGTTGCAGTGTTACTATCTTTGCCTCCTTTCGGGCCCGAGTAACACAGAGGCATAGGGAGACTAAGGAACGCATGGAGATGAGAACTGCAGAGAGACATGAAAACGAAATGGAAAGACCTTGAGCTGATGGCACTGGGGTAAGAAAGTTTGTTGGAAGGCCTATGTTACTTGGCGAGCTGAAGAGAGATCGCTTTTTAAGCTCTGAAATAAAGTGAATACAACAAAGTAAGTTAAATATAAACAAGTAAATAAAATAAATTTTGTACACTTATCAAAAAATTATTGTACAACGCAGCTGCATTTGCTCTATGACAAAGTCCCTGGCTGAGGATCGCCAATTTTTTTTTTTTTTTAAACAAAAGTGCATGCAGTGTAAACAGTTTGTGAATTCCTTTTCTATCTTAAAAAAAAAATATTATAAGAGCTCAATGATGTCGTTCGGCTTATCTTTTTATCTTTGCTATGACAACCTGCTCCCAGGAGTAGTCGATCTCTCAGATTTTATTAGTAGATGTCTCTATATCTGAAAGAATGTGTTGTATTTTTCATCATATTTGACACAGTTGAATTATGCAAATTCGTACCTATCAGCACATTTTACGGATTGTTATTGTCATTATTAAACAGAATCGAGCTCATTCCATTCCGGACAAACCCATAGGTGCTCAGTCTCCCTCAGCAAATGTCGAACAGTATGAATGCTAATTGTACCTGTAGCACGCTGGTTGTACATACGACGGATGCATCCTCTCTCATGTCCATCTCTGCCAGTCCCACGTTTGATGCCTAACTCCAACAGTCTCAGCCTTGTTGATTCATCCATTGCAGCGTCATTATCCAGCAGGCGATCATTAATTGCCATTAGTATCTCTCCCTTGTCCATGTCCAGTGTCCCCACTATGGGTGCTCTCGAGGCCAGCCTGTCAACTCTCTCATTGCCACGTACCCCTGCATGACAAGGACTGTAGATCCACACCAGTTCTTCAAGACTTGAGGATTCTATTTATTGTTTTCCATTCCTGCCGCAGCCATCCGTTCTGAACTTTCCTAAGCATGGCTTGAAAGTCTGACAAAATAACTGCCCTGGTTGATGGAGTTTCAGACAGCCACCCCAGTGCTGCAGTAACAGCCTCTACCTCCATTCTCATGCTGGAGGTTGTTGTTATGTAGGCTTCACTCTGTTCTGCAACGACCCTGAACTTTATTCTCGCAGAGAAGCCCCATCTTGATTTCTCATCACGTATTACAGACCCACCAGTGTACACTGAAGCCCTTATGAGGGACGTCCACTTGAACTTTCAATGTGATTGACCAAACTAACTGTACCAACTCTGTCACAGCCATTTGTTTTTACATCTCTTAACACACAGAAATGCTGTTATTTTATAATATTTAATCCATGATTTGTAAATAAAATAACGCAGTAACTACTGTAGACTAGCGGTCTAACAAAAACACAAACACAGTAGTTTAATATTTTCGGCATATTCAATGACGGTCACAAACAAGGGAACTGAAAGTGCCTTCTCCAGTTGCCACTCTCTGGATAGGCTACAATGGCTCGTAGTATTTGTTTACATTATAACAAAACGCCTTCTTTTAGAAAGAAACTTAGAAAAATATTATGTAATAATAATTAATTACTTTACTGCCTTATTGTTGATCAGAATCGATGTCACTGCACTCCGAGCAAACCCATAAGTGCTCAGTCTCCCTCAGTAAAACTTGAAGGGTATGAATGCTAATTGTTCCTGTTGGTTGCATACACGCCGGATGCATCCTCTTATTCGTCCATGCCTTTGATGCCAAATTCCAGTAATCTTAGCCTTGACGATTCATCGATTGCAGTGTCATTCTCTAACAGGCGATCATTAATTGTCTTCAATATCTCACCATAATTCATATCCAATGCACCTTCTATGGGTGCTCTTGAAGTTATTCTGTCAGCTCTTTCATTGCCGCGTACTCCTGCATGACCAGGACAGTAGATCCCTACCAGTTCCTGAAGATTACAGCCTTCTATGGAAGTTGTCCATTCATGTTGAGCCATCCACTTTGAGCCTTCCAAAGCATGGATTGTGAGTCTGGCGCAATGACCGCCCTTGTTAATGAAGTCTCAGACAACCACCTTAAGGCTGCTGTAATTGCCTCTACCACCATTCTCATGCTGGAGGTTTTTGTCATGTAAGCCTCACTTTGTTTAGTGATGATTCTGCAATTTACTCCGGCAGAGAAGCCAACCCTGATTTTTCACCACGGATAACAAATCCATCAGTGTACACAATGGCATCGTCATACCCAGCATGATCATTTATCAGTTGATCAATTTCCAGCTGTGCCCTCCCATTGGCCCAAGTTCTGCACTCTCTACCAAGGCTGAGGATGACTTGCTGGTAATTAGTTCAGGTCTCATCTGATTTACTCCACCCTGCCCCTTTGAATATATTCTCAAATGTGGTCCCCTGCTTAATCGTTGCCTCTGCCTGTACCATCCATGACATCCCCCGCTTTATTCTCGCTCCTTTATGTCAGCTTTGTTTCCATGAAGGGGGTGCCTTTTGTCTGTGGTTACTCGCATACAGTCTGTTGTCTGTGGTTACTCGCAAACAGTCTGTTGTCTGTAGTTACTGGCATACAGTCTGTTGTCTGTGGTTACTCGCATACAGTCTGTTGTCTGTGGTTACTCGCATACAGTCTGTTGTCTGTGGTTACTGGCATACAGTCTGTTGTCTGGGTTACTCGCATACAGTCTGTTGTCTGTGGTTACTCGCATACAGTCTGTTGTCTGTGGTTACTGGCATACAGTCTGTTGTCTGTGGTTACTCGCATACAGTCTGTTGTCTGTGGTTACTGGCATACAGTCAGTTGTCTGTGGTTACTCGCATACAGTCTGTTGTCTGTGGTTACTCGCATACAGTCTGTTGTCTGTGGTTACTCGCATACAGTCTGTTGTCTGTGGTTACTCGCATACAGTCTGTTGTTTGTAGTTACTCGCATACAGTCTGTTGTCTGTGTTTACTCGCATACAGTCTGTTGACTGAGCCCATTGCATATCTGGATCTACTTTACTGGCTGATTTTTTTTAAAGCGACTTCTGTAATTCGCTAGGTTTAAACTTTAAAATACTAAGAACGATCTACTTTCTTCAAACAACTTCAAGCTTGTCTGCGTGCCCATGGCAGTTTCCAGATAATTTGACATTTGTTTACTTCGATTAACAGGTTTTCAGTCGATTTTTTTGTTGCGTTTTTTGTCCTTAAATGTGCAAATAACATTAAAATCAGCCATAATAGCGCATGCGACGTTTGAAAAACCTATTACTTGCGAACACAAACGTGTGACGTGTGATACTTCTTTAACGTTATAAGGATATTGTTTATAAAATACAGTAAAAAACAGCAAACATGGTACTACTAACAACCGTATGCCTAGTTGTTATAATGGAAGGCAATCTGAGCATCACATAACGTTCACCCGTGATGAAAGTGTTTTAACCATTTTTATTTCCATTAACACTCTAAAGGGGGGTAGGTTCACAACGACTTGGCTTCCAATTGTCAGCCTCGTCTTGATTGTTTGACATTCGTACACTCAGAACTGAACCCACTTCACTTTAGTTTTCTCCATGCCTTCAACACCCAGACAATCCCAAGAAGCAATAAATAATTTGTGTCATCTCTCGGTTAAAATAGGTCTCCAAATAAATGCCTCTAAAACTAAAGCTATGAACTTTTCTAACGAGACCTTTGATATCATCTTGAACGGGGAAAAACTACAGAAAGTTGAAAGTTTCAATTATTTATGCAGTAAAATGACTCAGGATGGTGACACAACAAGAGAAATCCATACTAGAATTGCTTTGGCAGCTAGCGCCTTCAATAGATTATCTAACATTTGGAAATTACGATCATTGAATATACATACCAAGCTTCGTCTGTTTAATTCAAATGTTATCTCAGTGTTAACATACAGCTGAGAGAGTTGGAAAATAACAAAATCATTGGAGAACAAGCTGAATACATTCGAGAACAAATGTCTTAGAAAACTCATGAACATCAGTTGGAAAGAATTCAAGACTAATCGACAAATAAGAGAAGACTCTAGGCAGAAATATGTCTCCGACTATATAAGGAAAAGACGATGGTCATATATCGGTCATGTCCTACGAATGCAAAACAACAGAATACCACTACAGGCGCTCACTTGGGTTCCTGAGGGTAAGAGGAAAAAAAGGAAGACCAAAAGAAACACTCAGAAGAACAATAATAAAAGAAGGAAGAACGTTGGGCCTAAATAATGTGCAAGAGCTAAGAGGAGTGGCGTCACAACGAACAACCTGGAGAGCACTGGTTTCTGCCTTATGCGCCGTGTTTGGTGCTTAAAGAATTTATTATTATTATTATGCCTTCAACAGGATGCAGCTGTGAAAGGAATAGTTTTACAAAAATATATAAATTCGTACACTGAGAACTGAACCCACTCCACTTTAGTTTTCTCCATGCCTTCAACAGGATGCAGCTGTGAAAGTAATAGTTTTACAAAATTATATAAATTCGTACACTGAGAACTGAACCAACTCCATTTTAGTTTCCTCCATGCTTTCAACAGGATGCAGCTGTAAAAGTAATAGTTTTACAAAAATATATAAATTCAATCGATCAATACCCTTTAGCTCCCCAAGCAGCATAAGCCATCAACAAAAATGTGCCAAGTCCTCCTGTCATGTGCCATCAACTCACAAGTCCTCCTGTCATGTGCCATCAACTCACAAGTCGTCCTGTCACGTGCCATCAACTCACAAGTCCGCCTGTCATGTGCCATCAACTCACAAGTCCTCCTGTCATGTGCCATCATCTCAAAAGTCCTCCTTTCATGTGCTATCAACTCACAAGTCCTCCTACACGTGCCATCAACTCACAAGTCCTCTTGTCATGTGCCATCATTTCACAAGTCCTCCTGTCATGAGCCATCAACTAACAAGTCCTCCTGTCATGTGCTATCAACTCACAAGTCCTCCTACACGTGCTATCAACTCACAAGTCATCCTGTCATGTGCCATCAACTCACAAGTCCTCCTGTCATGTGCCATCAACTCACAAGTCCTTCTGTCATGTGCTATCAACTCATAAGTCATCCTGTCATGTGCTTTCAACTCACCAGTCCTCCTGTCATGTGCCATCAACTCACAAGTCCACCTGTCATGTGCCATTAACTCACAAATCCTCCTGTCATGTGCCATCAACTCACAAGTCCTCCTATCATGTGCCACCAACTCGCAAGTCCTCCTACACCTGCTATGAACTCACAAGTCCTCCTACACCTGCTATTAACTCACAAGTCCTACTACACGTGCTATAAACTCACAGTCCTCCTACACGTGCTATCAACTCACAAGTCATCCTACACGTGCTATCAACTCACAAGTCTTCCTACAAGTGCTATCAACTTACAAGTCGTCCTGCACGTGCTATCAACTCACAAGTCCTCCTGTCATGTGCCATCAACTCACAAGTCCTCCTGTCATGTGCCATCATCTCAAAAGTCCTCCTTTTATGTGCTATCAACTCACAAGTCCTCCTACACGTGCCATCAACTCACAAGTCCTCTTGTCATGTGCCATCATTTCACAAGTCATCCTCTCATGAGCCATCAACTAACAAGTCCTCCTGTCATGTGAAATCAACTCACAAGTCCTCCTGTCATGTGCCATCAACTTACAAGTCCTCCTGTCATGTGCTATCAACTCACAAGTCCTCCTACATGTGCTATCAACTCACAAGTCCTCCTGTCATTTGCCATCAACTCACAAGTCCTCCTTGTCATGTGCCATCAACTCACAAGTCCTCCTGTCATGTGCCATCAACTCACAAGTCCTCCTGGCATGTGCTATCAACTCACAAATCCTCCTACACGTGCCATCAACTCAGAAGTCCTCATACACCAAGTCCTCCTACACGTGCCATCAACTCATTAGTCCTCCTACACGTGCTATCAACTCACAAGTCATCCTGTCATGTGCCATCAACTCACAAGTCCTCCTACACGAGCTATAAACTCACAAGCTCTCCTACATGTGCTATCAACTAACAAGTCCTCCTGTCATGTGCCATCAACTCACAAGTCATCCTGTCATGTGTTGTCAACTCACAAGTCCTCCTACATGTGCTATCAACTCAAAAGTCCTCCTGTCATGTGCCATCAACTCACAAGTCCTCCTACCCGTGCTATCAACGCACAAGTCCTCCTGTTATGTGTTATCAACTCACAAGTCCTCCTACATGTGCAATCAACTCACAAGTCCTCCTGTCATGTGCCATCAACTCACAAGTCCTCCTGTCATGTGTTATCAACTCACAAGTCCTCCTACATGTGCTATCAACGCACTGGTCCTCCTGTCATGTGCCATCCACTCACAAGTCCTCCTACATGTGTTATCAACTCACAAGTCCTCCTGTCATGTGCCATCAACTCACAAGTCCTCCTACATGTGCTATCAACTCACAAGTCCTCCTGTCATGTGCCATCATCTCACAAGTCTTCCTACACGTGCTATCAACTCACAAGTCCTCCTACACGTGCTATCAGCTTAAGTTTGTTTCCATGTCTTTCTCATCATTTTCCCTTCTGTGTCCAACACTCTTCTCAGCGTGGCTCTTGGTCTGCTTCTGCCTCTCTAGAACAAGGAGTTTTGTAGTGTAAGTTGACAAGATTTCAGTTTTTCAATTGTTGTTTTTTTTTTAATTTCCTACTTGATATATTTTTTATTATTATTCAAGTAGGCCTATAAGTCTTATAACAATGTGTACCCTGCAAGATGCTATAAAGTATGCAAGAGTAGTTATCTTAAAAATTAAAAACTAAAAATGACATTGTAAGAAACCTTTCTTTTATTTAAAAAACGGTAGTTAAGCTTAATCTTTCTTGAAGTTAATCTTTTCTGTCCGTTGAATTAATTTTTTAAAAAATAACCCAAAAAGCAAACATTACTTTTCTGATAAATAACTAACAAGCTAAAATAGGATATAATTTTTCTAAGGTAGGCTCTGTAGAAATAAAGTTTGTAAATTGATTTTAATTAATATCATGTACAAAATGAAGTTTTATTCACAATGTTGAAAAGTCAAGTTACTAAAAATGCCATCAGAATGCAATATATACAAAAATATAGCCATTTCCGTCACTGCACGCCACTGCGTTCGCTAACATCGCTCGGCAACGAAAGTAAAAAGAAAACTACGTTTATATGTTTTCAATTCCGATCTCTCGCGTAACCCCCTAGAGACCTCTCGCGGAACCCCGATTGAGAAACTCTACCTTAGGCAGTTGCGATTGTTCCACAATCCGCACAATACCTTTTCCGTAGTTAGTTTCTGCCTGCCTTTTCAGTGATCTTGTTCTTGATATCTGTCTTTTACAATTTTTATTTCACATTAAAATCGAATTGTATATTTGTCACATGTAAACGCTTTGATGCTCACCATATCTATGTAAACATATATCTGCTTGTAGACGTCTAGAAGTTAGCGTGAAAACTCATTTCTTGGTGTATATTTTATCCTTTTAACTGGCGTTCGCCTAGCCAATTTTATGTAATAAATACATTGTAAATTCTTCTTCTTCTTCTTCTGTAGGTACCATGTCTGGTGGCGTAGGCAATTATGTCTCTCCACAACTTTCTGTCTTCAGTACTACTTATCAATTTTATTGTTGACTGATTTCCACAACAGATGTCAAACTGTTTAATATTAGCTCTCTTTCCTTTCGTCGATCTCATTTTAAACTACGTTGTAAATAACTCAGCTAAAAATAATTGGTTTATAGCGAGACAAAAAAGATCTGCAAATACTTTTTGTAGTTCTTATTAAAAGAGGAGGGTTTGGGATAGTGAATGGTGATGTGTCGATTTCTTCAAACAGCAAGGTCATTGACTCTTTTAAACGCAGCTGAAGTAATGACCTACTTTACATTAGGTGTTTAAACTTTATTGAAAGATGAATTATACTGGGCAGATATGACAAACTAATATTCACCTTAAAATCGTAAATTAAAAATAATAAAAATTATATACATGTCAATCCCAGAATTTATATATATATATATATATAGATTGTTGTTGTTATTGTTGAAAAGAATCGACAACACTGCACTCCGGGCAAACCCATAGGTGCTCAGTCTCCCTCAGTATATATCGAAGAGTGTGAATGCTAAATGTTTCTGTAGGTCGCTGGTTGTATATACGACGGGTACATCTTGTCATACGTCCATCTCTGCTAGCCTTACGTTTGATGCCACATTCCAACAGTCTTAACCTTGATGATTCATCTATTGCAGTGTCATTCTCTAACAGGCGATAATTAATTGTTCTCAGTATCTCTCCCTTATCCATATCGAGTGTACCCGCTGTGGGTGCTCTTCATGCAAGTCTGCCAGCTCTCTCATTAAAACATGCCCTTAGATATATATATATATATATATATATATATATATATATATATATATATATATATATATATATATATATATATATATATATATATATATATATATATACTGAAGCACATTAAAAACGCACCACTATTATATATACTGATGCCGAGAAGCTGGAAAAAAAGTGTGGGAATGGATTTTCCCCGTGTTTGTCATGAGGTAGAGAGCGAATGGCTGCTGGAATGGAAAGTGCATGATTCAGCCCACGGGTTTTTGTACAGAATACATAAAAACAATGAAAGTTACACGTGCAACACGATTCCCAACAGCTATGACCCTGAAAATTATTACCCGTTGTGATAGTATACTCGGTATAAAAAGGCCGTTGAGATAAAACACCCAGAACATGTGCTTGAAATGCCACGACTATCTGAAAACGACCGCCAACGAGCCATTGGTATGTTGGAGACCGGAATGAGCTCGCGGGCCATTGCCAGAAGGATGAATTGTCACCACATCACTATTGCACGTCTCAATTAACGTTACGGAAATACTGGCAGTGCCCGGGATAGACTTCGGAGTGGCCAACCACGAGTTACTACCCCTGCGCAAGATCGTCATATTGTGCTGAGTCACCTAAGGAATCGTTCTCTCCCGGTACGTCAAACAGCAAGAGCAATAGTGGGTAGACGTGGGCAAGTCTCTCGAATGACAGTCATACGATGACTCAGAAATACAGGCCTTACTGCAAGACGACCTTATGTTGGGCCAAACTTGTCTCACAGACATCGTCAGCAGCGCCTGCAATGGGCAGAGCAACATGTCAGATGGACTAGACTGCAGTGGAATTCTGTCCTATTCACAGACGACAGCAGATTCAACATATCCTTTGCTGTTGGACGTATGCGGATTTGGCGACGGTGTGGAGAGCGCTTTGCAGAATGCTGTGTTCGTCAGCACAACCGATTTGGAGGTGGCAGTATTCACATTTGGCGAGGATTCTGTTTTCACCATTGCTTGCCTCTTCACGTCTTCCGTGGAAATTTTAATGCTGTGACATATCGAGATGAGGTTCTGGATGCATTGGTTGCTCCTGCGTTCACAAATTATCCAGACTTGCAGCTTCTCCAGCAGGATAACGCACGTGCGCACACCGCATGCATTACGCAGCAATATTTATAGCAGCAGAACATTGTGACGATTGATTGGCCTGCCCTATTACCAGACATGTCCCCTATAGAACATCTGTGGGACGAGCTTGGACGCAGAGTCTACAGGCAAGGTTGTCCAGCTAATCTGCAATAGCTCGAAGCTGCTCTTACACGTGAATGGGACTTGATTCCCCGGAATTTCCTTCAGAGACTTGTGCGTTTCATGCGGAGCCGCTGCCAAGCTTGTTTGCAAACACACGGTGGACATACCAAATACTGAGGATAGTGTGAATGAATTTTTTTATTGGTTCATTTTTGGTTTTCTCCCTTGCCTGCAAAGAATGCAATGATATATATATTGTTTGAAACAAGTAAAAGCAATGTAATTTATTCAAAAGACAAGTCAGCTCAGAGACAGGAATTTTAATTTAATGAGCTCTGTAACAGAATACACATGGTCTTCCTGTATGATACAGAACCAAAAATACATTTATAAAATAACAGAAAACCATTAAGTCTTTCTCGACTCAACGAAACATTGTGTACCCTTAGTTGAGAGAGACAACTCTTTCAACAACAAGAAAAAAAAAGAAATACAAATAAAATGAAAAATCGGTCTGTTATATAAGGGGCGCATTTATCCACACCATCATAGCAGGCAGACGCTTTAATTGGGTTGGCCATATCTTCAGAAGAGACCCTGACACCATCACCAGAACTGTCATGCCATGGTCTCCCGAAGCAAAGCGAAAGCAAGGACGGCCAAAAGCCACCTGGCGGAGAACTGTGGAGGCAGAGATGCTAATCATGAACAAGAGCTGGTGAACCACACGAAGGATGGCTGTCGACCGAGAAAAGTGGAGATTGTTGCTGTCCTGCAGGACGTCAGCAGGAGTGATGCCCACTGATTGCTTTGTCAGTCATCAACCAAGGACCAAAGAAAGCAGAAAAGAAGCGTGTCCAAATACGAAAGGCCTTAAGGTGTGATATAAACATTACTTCCGTGTCGTGAATGACTAAATCTGGGAGTAAAAATGCAAATTCATCTTTTAAATTCGCACACAAGTTATTATCAAATACATAACTAATAACACAACAGTAAGGATTTAGTTTCTAACGCAGGAATTTCATGTGCCAAATGCACGAACAAATGCACGAACAAATGCACGAACAAATGCACGAACAAAGTAAAGGTTAAAGTAATCCCATATCAGATAATGATGTAGAGGATGGAGTACTAGAACAGTGTTTCTCAAGCGGTGTGCCGCGCCACACTAGTGTGCCGCTGCGCCTATCACAGTGTGCCGCAAAAATGTAAATTTACTACATGAAGTATATTTTTAGTGAACATGTAATTTTAAAACTGATCTTACAGCTTGAATTCGTTCAATAATAATTGGATCTATTAACTGCTTTGAACAAAAAATATACTTCAAAATTATTTGAAACAGTTAAGAGACAATCAAATTGAGAGTTGTCTTTATTCTACAGTACCCGCAAATTAGTTTATTTAATTTAGTATATACGAGACGCTTGTCGTTCAACCTAGATACAAGATACATCGGTTATATTATGGCGCATGATAAAATATTAAAGACCATGCGGTCTACTGCAGTATTTATGATTAAATGTACTAAAGTAAATCTTCATACTATTTACAAATAAAAGTGATTAACAGTAAATGAATGCATGTAGGAGTAAAACAAACTTTGTAATGAACATAAAGCTAATCCAGACATACAAATTATAAGTGAAATTAAATTTTGAATGTCCATGCTTTCGGGCTTTTATATATATATACAATATATATATATATATATATATATATATATATATATATATATATATATATATATATATATATATATATATATATATATATATATATATATATTTCGTTTAACGAGAGGAAAAGCTGATACACTTAATTTTAAAATAAACTGGTGCTGGAAACGTCTTTGCATGCGCATATTAAGTGCTTTGGCCCAGGTTTCCAGAATGCAATCAACAGTGTGAGGATCTAGCTGTAGTGAAGTGTATCTGTATCACAACACGTTCAAATTCCCCGCTTCAAAACCTAGTTCGTATTTTTACAATCTATAAATAACCACAAAATTTTGAAATTTGTCTGTTGCACAGTCAAATCTACCGCCAACAATTTAACTA
Organism: Oreohelix idahoensis; assembly: GCA_024509875.1. Classification (NCBI taxonomy): domain Eukaryota; kingdom Metazoa; phylum Mollusca; class Gastropoda; order Stylommatophora; family Oreohelicidae; genus Oreohelix; species Oreohelix idahoensis. The sequence continues at coordinate 160,388 of JAMPIV010004079.1, forward strand.
AAGTATTTGAATATTTCTAAGAAAACAAGTAAAATTTTACCACCCCAATACACCCACCCCAATATTTAGTGAAGGAAGAAGTAAAATTTAACACCCAATCAAATCGTTACCTCGTTTTGTAGGCACAAGAAAATTTTGGTTGTAGTGAAATAATGCCCATTTTGGGTTTTTGAATAAACTTAAATAATTTATTTCTCCCTAACTACAGATAATAAAAAGAAAAGAGATATCTTGAATTATAGCGCTGATATTGCTAAACACATAAACATAAAGGTTCCCTCATAATAATATTATCTTAACTTAGTAAAATTTAATTTAGTGATATTTTCATATCAGGGTAAAGGCACATTTTAATTACTTAAAAATTACCCAGATGAAAAGGCTAAGGAATAATTAAAGGAAACCTATATAGGACGATAGAGGGCAATTGGCCGTTTAATTATCACTTTCGATAATTAAAATCGGTCTATAAATAACTAAGATATATAATATACAAATTTAGTCAGATTAACAAACACACTTAAAATCGCTCAAGTTTAATAGTCCTCCAAAAATAGTTAACTTTTTTGACTCGTCTTCTGATTGGTTGAGGGTAGGGTGATAAAAATTAACACCTCCTTGTAAAAGCAGGCATTGTAATTTGAAAAGCCATGCCAAGCTGACATCAGCGGGAAGACTTTGTGACCAAGACTTAGCCGTCTGGACTAGAAAGCAGTGTTAAAACCTTTTTACTACTAGTCAAGCTTGTGTATGTGATTATTCTTTACTTGGGGGTAAGACAGATAATTTTATTTGTATATTTTATTAACATGTAACAGGCTTTGTGTGTGCCATAGTTTTACTTCGATACTGCCTAGATGGGAGAGTTTGTATCACGACGACCTAAGTAAGAGTGTACCTAAGCAGACTTATTGGGAAGTGAAATAAATGTGTAAAAATGTTTGGCAATTGGCCTTACAAAAGTGCGACTGTAAGTGAGTGTTAATAAATTGATATCGGCTTCTGGAGTGCCACAATGTTTAAATATTATATAAAATCATGTAGGGAATGTTAGAACGAAGTTATCAACAGGTTACAGTGCTAGATTATGCACACCATGACTATTGTATGGAAGACAAACCCGAATGATGGACATTGGCTTTGAATCAACACTGAAGAAGAGTGATTACACGAAACTGATTGTAGACAACGGAATTTAAAGTCTGGTGCAATTTGTCAGCCCAATGGGCTGACCCAGGTAAGCTTTAGATTGATTAGGGATGAAAGAGATGAGACAGGTCTACAAGGGATGGATTATTCTTATTCCAGGTTGAATTACCAAGTACTACGTTGCTGACATAACCTGAGTGAAGAACATATGGGAGTGAGTGCTCATGATACAGTTGAAACCAAAAACCTTATCTTCATCTAGAAGGCGCAACTTTTGGTGATGCTGAATTACTTGAGAAAACAGCAGCAACTATATTTTACCAGATACGTCCGTTAGCCGGCTCTGGCGGTTTATCCCAAAAACCACAGTTCATATTATAAAACTTATTTCCTGGGGAATGATGACACTAAGCAGACTGATATTGAAAGAGTGGTGATAGTATCCAACAAAGTAACAAGAACAGAGGGCTTTAGTCATTCCAGTGACTTTTGTTTACAGACATGGACAGAGTGTCCAACATATTTATTTCTAGTTTGTAAATATCCTTTTCTTGATTGTTTAAGAATTCCTGACCCCATAAAGATTGAGGTACAGGAACAATAAATTGTAAATAACCTTTAAACAGTCTTGCTTACTTAAATTTGGTTAAGTTGAAGTTCTGTCTTTTTTTTGTTGAAATTACATATATTGAATACATTACCCTAGACACTTAGCCACATAATACCACAGAGATTACTTTACACTGGGTGAGATCAGATGAGGTAGCGGATAGGGACCCTGAGAAATACATCATCATCCTTCTTTACTCAGGGAACTTACATAGCTTGAACTCACCTTGTTAACCTTTAATTTTATTAACATCAAAACCTCTTATCACACGAGCGTTCCTTAGCAGTTTTATAGAATAATGACAATAAAAAAATGGAGTAAGTATATAAATCTGCTTCACTGTGGTCAGGATTATATTCCAGTTCAATGATCCAGCCATGCCAATGTGTCTGTAATTACGCCTGACCACTATGAGCAGTCTAATGTTTTGTCTGTCTTGGTGTAATAATGATCTTTGAACCCAGAAAGTTACATGCTCTACAACATGTTATGATCGCCAAGGGTCAAACGACAGATAATGTTCGGCATATTTAACAATCATCTATCCACAGTTGATGGTCATCAACAGTCCAAAATGTCTGTCGTTACTGTATTGTTTGGCAAATATCACAAGTTAAAATTACCCCTAAGATTTATGGCCAAAATATTTGCGCACGCATATCGCTAATTAATTACGTTTGATATACTGCGTACCAAACACACGTCTACAGCTCATGATCATATAGTTATCGAACAATTATTATTACTGTATTATAAGGGATGGATATTTGTTTACGCAGGTTTCTTCATTCCTACACTACTGTACACTTCTATCCGTTCAGGTCTAAGAAGCGTTATCTGTCGACTCCTCACTACCGTTCTCCTGTGTCTGAGAAATCTCAGTGTCTGCGGCATCCAGGACAATTTCTTCACCCACAACTGAGGCTCTCAACCTTCCAGCATTGATTGCTTCCATCTTCAGCTGCATCCACTTGTTTTTTTTCTTTCTGATAATAATGAGGACATGGTCTAGAAACAGAGACACCGTCCACAACATTAGTATTATGCAAATGATACTCTCCCAAGTATACAGCGCTATAAACATGTCAATGGTCTGACGTGGCCTGGTTCCCTCCTTCTCCGTCTCTGTACAGAAATAAACGTGACACATCATAGATGAACGGGCAAATGAGCATGGTAAAAAAATACGAGCTTATTTTTGAACATTTTAATTCTAAATGCATAGGGAAATATCACTTAAGCCACACCTGGCGCAGTGTATACACAGATGGCTCAGCTACTAATGCAACAGAGATTGGAAGTGGAGGAACGTTTTTGTATGTGTACCGGTACATTTAAAAAAAAAACCAATTGCAACAGGAATATGCACAAGTAACTTCAGAGCAGAAACATAGCTCTTGAAAACCACATCAAATGTTCACATGGCATAAGAAAGTACTGAAAGACAATTAGCCTTCTTCACAGTTGAGCTGTCAGTTGCTCCAATGCCAAGGAGTAAAATAATGCAGACCTAAGTGAACTAAGGGCAATACTTTACAAACTAAGTCAGTGATTCAAAACAGTCGTCATACAGTGAATCCCATCTCACTGCAATATTCATGGCATTGCAGAAGCTGGCATGATGGCAAAGGAAGGTGGCAAGCTACCTCAGCCTGATAGAAGCAGAACTAATGAAGAGACCACGAGTTTTATCAGGAGCAAGTGGAACGCAAAGGATCCAGGCCATCGGAAAAAGGATACATACGACCAGCTAAACATATGTGAACTACTGATAATCTTCAGACTCCGCATAGGCTCCAACAGACTGAGATACCATCTATTCGATCGCTGAAGATAAGAACTACTAATGAATGTAACTGTGACATCGATAAAATGAGAGGTGAACTATCTGCTACAAAAATGTCAAACTCATGCAGAACAGACACAGCATATATAGCAGTCACCAGTACTATTTCTGGACAACCTCTATGGAGATACTAAGAACATCAGGCTGATAGCGGCCATCTTTAAACTTTTTCAAGTTGGCGCCTGAAAGTGTGTGATAGGTAGGTCGAGTGACAAAATCCAACGTAGGAAATTTGCGTACAGAAAGTAACAGAATATTGCGTTTAACTGAAGGGGAGATAAGACTTGTTGCTTTTTAAGTAAAGGGTGATAACTCCTTAGTCGCGCCCATTGATAAAAAGTCGTTTTTTTCGAAAAAAAGGAGTTGTGTGTTAGAAAATTCCGGTTTCATAAATTTGCATAAGCTGATTTAGCGGGCTTGGAATTTGCGTTAGAGAACGATAAAACTTTAACCTGTCGATTGGTAAGCAAAGGGCGATAATTTAGAATTACGTCCCTTTAGGATAAAGTGAGTTTAGTTTTTTCGGGAAATGCGAACGAAGTAAGTTTTGTAGCGGATTTTGTAGGAGCGAGTGAACTGTTCGTGACAAAGTCTGATCAAAAACTTCGTAGATAATTGTAGAGGTAAATCGGGGTTCTAGGTTTAATCAGGTCAGAGCCAGACGCGTTAAGGGGGCACACACACAGCCAAAAATGGGTTATCTTTTTAAAAAATTAACAGAAAAATAACTATCTAGCTTGTTGACATAAAATTTGGCCACATGTTACAAGAGATATTATATTTTATGAGGAACAAAGTTTACTTTATAAATTTTAATGTTTTATGTGAAAATAGTTAATTAACATGAAGTGATGAAACAAAATGAAAGGAAAACCCCAAGTGCACCTGGGAATGAATTTCACTCACATAAAAACTGCAAAGAATGCCAAACCAGCAGATTATGTGCATAACATCCCTACCTATGGCGTGAACCACCCAAAAATGTCTACCCCAATGAGCTTTGTAGATATGGCTCTTTCGATATGACCCTTTTAAATAGCACAAATTTAGAACTTTGTATAGCAATATCTCTGTTTTTCTGTACCATGTAAGAAAAAAGTGGAGGTTCATGCCATAAAAGATAACATGGGCTATAAGTGTGCAAGATATGAAGGCCATAGCTTTAAAATTGTAGAAAATATCACTGCAACTGTGAATCGCAGGCCCTGTTTTCGTTAAAGTTTAGTTTTTAAAATGTTAAAACACTTATCTGATAAGAGCTCAGTATCCCCCAGGAAGATACGGCTGATCCTCTCTTTGTGTCTGCTCTTCATCCAGGACAAGCCTCCTACGTCTCTTGGCTCTTCTTGCTTCAAGAGAAGCAGCTTTAACTTTCCTTTGTGAATGTTTTATGCGAAGACTGTCTTTTTCTACACAGAATGTAGGCATACATTTTCCCGGCTGAATGTCCCATTCATGAAGGATTGTTTTCAGGCTGTTAGCTCCATCATTAAAGATGCACACAGAAATTGCAACAGCTGTATTTACAGTTGAAAGTCCTTGATTTTTTATTTTAGGACAATATTTCCATATTAAACTGTTCAATGATTCATTAGAATTTTGAGTGTAACCTTGCAGGCACTTTCTCAGTAATTCTGTCTTGGAGAGGTCTTTGAATATGGGCTTAATAGCCTCCATGACAGCAATTGGAAGGTTTCCCTTGTGCTTAAAGTCATTCACTATGCCATCTCTGACATCCTGTTTGTAGGGACACCAGTCAATGTTGCAAAAGTTATGAACAGGATTATCATCTGTTGATGTCTTATGGAAATACACCCGCCCAAACCTCTTCTCGCATTTTGCAAAGGTTGTTTTTGTTAGCTCTTATGGCATTTCCATAGTATACCTGTAGCTTATCAATGACACTATCTGTTAGTCTACCCTTACCACCTATGGATTTACCATCAGGCAAAGACTTCCCTTTAGAAAGTTTGTTAAGATTTCTCAGCCGAATACCCATTATTTTCTGAACATGACCCACACATTCAATTTTTTTTTATCAGGCAATCCTCTCCATAAGGCTTGGATTCAAACACCTTTTTGAAACTGTTAGTGTCTCCATCCCCAATGAACTTTGTATACCTGAGATTATACTTGTCTGCTGAGCAAGAAAAAATGTTACAAGCTGCTGCTGCTTCCATTGACCCTGAGGATCCGCGATGCGTCATCGTACAAACTTCAGCATGACTTTGTTTCCATTGTTGAAATTTATCTGTGTTGTGGTCTTGTTTCTCTCAGTACTGACAAGATTTGCACATTTTACTCTTTGTCTGAGCATCTATTACCTTTCCAGTTTGCAAGCCAATCACAGTTGTGGCACCAACAATAGATGAATGGCCTCTGGTCATCCAGGTACCATCACAAGATACATCAATGTCTCGGAACTTGTTGTCACCTTCTTCTGCACTCCCATACTCTTGAACAGCAGCATTTTTCATGCTTATAATTTGCACCCTAGTAGCAGCATCCTCCATTCATTTCTGTATAATAGCATTGCTGCTGTGTCTAACTGGGGTTGGTAAATCCATTATACCACAGACAGTGTTAAAGTCGGTGCGACTGCAGCCAATACAGCGCATGGCAAAAGCTGCACGCCGATTGATACGATTTATCTTTGCATTCCCTACTGAGAGCTGACTACTTGAAGGGAAATGTTTTTGTTCATGACAGTTTGCACTGTTACAATGAAATACAAATTCACTCCCAAGTCCTTGCCTTTTGACTTCAACTAATTGTACAGAACTTTGGCAAAAGGTACACAACAATTTTTCAGCAATGTTCTGACCAAGAAGACCCATATCAACAATTCTGTGGCCCTCAAGCAAATCAGTATCATTAACATTATAATTACCTTCCTCGTCAGTTTCTGCAGAATCTGTGTCACAGCTTCGCACAAACATATCCTCATCAGAGTCATGTGTTAGGTTGCTAATGTCCAGAGTTTTCTGCTCTGATCGTGAAAGGGGCGTGGCATTTCGTTTCATTCCAATATCAAAACATTCAGTCTGCATCGACGGTGCTGAACTATGAACGCATGGCTCAGTACCGAATGTCGATGCATTCTGTAGGATTGTTTTCCTTTCACTTCGTTCAGCCGTATGTTGATTGCCATGAAATTTACGCTTCTTTGAGGTACCTTTACCGAACTTTTTGTCTGAAGGCATAATTATCCCAAATATATTCACGTATTTCCACAAATTAACTCAAAGTTTCAATCATATTTATGTTTTTATTTTTTTACCGCCATGATGGATGAAAAAGGAGTATTCATTGTATTCGTTGTATTGAGTATATTTTTTCTAGGGAGTGTTTATTATTTGGTATACCTTCCAATATGAAGGTTAGCAAAAAAGCATATTTTGGGACTAAAAGTCAGCGATTTTTGGAACACACTCATTCTCTTTTAACATTGATAACTCATAAACTATTACAGATAAACACATAATTCAAAAAGAATATCGAAGTAAAAGGGCTTATAAATATTTAAAACACAATTATTATACGCAAATCAAAAATAACCTTTTTTGCCTATGTCTGGGTGTATATGCCCCCTTTTTAAGAGTAAGTTGAGAAATATTGGTTCTCTTCCAAGTGTTAAAGTTACTAAGAAGGTGGACAAGAGACAGTGTTCCCATCTCAAGATTTTGAAGTATGTTCAAGAGTACAAGACCACCAGGTATGTCAAGCCTCGATAACTAGATGAACTGTTTTAGAAAACAGTAAGCAGCTGCTAGCCATGAGAAGTGTGAAATAATAGACATTTTGGTAGAAATAATCATCCCTGGTGGTTAGACCAGTCTTTTCTAAAGATACACCAAGTAATCACACTAAGACTCGAATTTTAAGAAGATAGAAGTACAACAGAGCAAACACAGAGCAGAAGTAAGAGCCACGAGTACAGAGATAAGTACTATGATGAGAAACGTAAAATGACAACAGTGGTTCTCAAAACTATAACCACCCTGACTACCAGAGTCAGTAGACAAAATACAGAAGCAGTGACAGCGTCCTTATGTCTCATAAGGGACAATAAGGAGAATGAGTAAGGACAATGTTTTAGAATTTGCATCATGAAATAAATTGTGCTATACACAAGTTACCAGCCTCAAGTGGAAGGTTGGGTAGAATATCTCATTTCAACTGTTGCTGAATTCCTTATGGAAATAAATTTCGTATTACGTTCACCGCTGCCGACATGAAGTATGTTTACCAGATATTTAAACCATCAACCATCTGTCTGTCATAAGCTGTTGTAATCGTCAAAGGGTCATCAAAAGTAACATAACATCATCATCCAAAGTGCCTACTGTTCAGGGCAGTGATACGAACTCACTATACACACCATCATGACACGCCATCAGCACGCACGGCCACAAGTGAAAAAAGAAGATACATCTGAGTTCACAACTAGGAACAACAGATAAATTTAAGATGTATTCTAAACAATATTTTGCTGATCACACCAAACATGCGAAGTATGTCTGTTAAAACATTAAACGTGTTTCAGCTTCATAAAACAAATTATTTTTACAAGGACCGCATTACTTGTTTTAAACGAGAAAGGGCAAGGCAGATAATTTTCACTGAAAATGTTAAAGTAGGGTATAGTACTCATGTTTGATCATTTATAACCCTCCTAGCCTAAATATTTTACAATATTAGTTCAGTTTGCATTTTGAACATGCGCCTTTTGACTGGAATATCTTGATTAATCTTGTTAAGAAAAACGTTTTATTTTCCAGATAATGTCCATTGTTCTTCTAATTTTCTTATTATTTATCAATCAACATGATATTTCACTCACACTTTACATAGCATTATGAAACTTCTGACAGGTAAAATTTCTTATATCTGATCAATATATGATTTATTACAATGCATATCCTCACCTGATCACAAGGTCTTTCTTTTTAATTTTGACTTGCGACATAATATAACCGATGGACCTTGTGTCTAGGTTGAATGGTACGCGCCTTGTCATGGCGCAGCACAACTCGTAATTTAAACAAAATAATAACAAAAGTTTGGTAATATGTGGCAGAGTGTGTTAATAATTGTACGCACTGAATACAAACCGTATAGCTCTTTAATGTACTTAGGTTCTACAAACAAACAAACACAGATCCGAAGTAAGTTTTTTCAGTAGCACAAGCTTCATATTCGAATATGGTGTTCATAACTCAAAATACTGAAATACAAAAATACCCTTAGCACTCTGAAAGGCAACACTGATGATTCTGATAACTATGACGATAATGATGACGACGATGATGATGATGACGGCGATGATGATGATGAGAATGATGATATGTCAAGCCTGTCAAAGCCACTAGTATTATCATACATTTCGTATTACTTGGGCCTAACATTGGCGAGCTACTTTTTTGAAGTTGAACTTTCTAAAATGCCATGTTTCACCCAGTCGAAGTAGCTAACAGTTATGGTGTCCGCCTCAAATTCTTAAGGTACCGGGTTCGGTTCCAAGTACAAGGAATATCGTTGATGGAAATTAGTTCAGAACCACTACAATACTTCAGACCTAAGGATCTTTTATATTTGGACATGCGCCTTAATATAACCGACTAGGTTGAACGGGACGCGCCTCGCCAAAACGAGGCAAATGTTTTACATTAAAAAAAAAAAATTCAGAACCAGTCGATCCTTATGATGTCATACTCTCCCCCTGATCTTATGGGTAGTGAAATCGTATGGCCAGCCTTCTCAGATAAGGGTGACAAAAAATAAGAGGTCCCATGTGGAAGTTGCGCACGATAAAAAAATCCCTCGGTAGCTGGAAATCGTAAAGAGTAGGCCATACGGCGGTTGCCTTGGCATAATTTACAAAATTGCGAAAACCTACTCATCACAAAAATTTTTATAGAATGTGTAATTCTTGTATACACACATTGGGATCCTCCCCGGTGCTGTGGAGTTCGTACACTGTGCTGAGATCATCCTTCTGGGATATTAGGGATGAGATCAGAGCGCTGATGGAGATGTCCGTGTGCAATGAAGATGGTTCTTGATACCAAAATCAAACCACCTCGTTTTTAAATAGCATATCCCAGAATGCTCCCTCTGTCCTAGTCTAGAGGAATTCGTCATTATAATCATGACCCTTCAGTGCCCCAAGAAATACAGCCATTCAAAGGATTCATGCCAAGTCTTGTACCTGTACCACCTGCTCAAGGTCTTTTCAAGTCTTCTTTATTCCAAGAGCCGCAGAAGCACAGTGTTTAGTGCACTGGCTTCCTTGCTCATTGGTCCATGGTTCGATACCTTGTAGAGGTGGGATTTTTTTAGACCGCAAACGGCGGCTCCTAGGTCGACCCAACCTCATGAATTGGGTACCAGAGCAACTCTGGGAAGATTAAGGCGGCCGGCGTAATGCTGACCACATCACCCCTAGTGTGCCGATGGTCAAGAAAATATGGGCCTAACACCGTATTCCCAATTTGCCTCAATGGGCGTGTAACGGAATCCTTTATTCCTTTAAACTCTGCCTTCAATCATCTTCTCTGCCAGTTTTTAGGCATTTAACTACCTTTCTAATGCTGGCCATTTTAGAACAAAGACTGTTATGCAATGCTCAAAATATGTTTCTCTAAAGTTGGTTCTTTTCCTTCTCCAGTGTCTTCTCACTTGCTGTCAATTGGCTGCTGTCTGGTTCTTAGTTAAACATCGGTTACCTTGTCAAATCATTTCATGCCTATTTTACAGAATCATTGCAAGGTCTCAAGTGGATGGCTACAGTGCGAATGGAAAACCTCAATAGAAGCCTCGAATTTTCAAAAACTGGTGTCCATTCACTGTCTTGTTCATGCAGAAGTATGCGGCAATGAAAGAGCTGACAGACTAGCGTCAAGAGCGCACATAGAAGGTGCATTGGATATGGATAAGGGAGAGATAGTGAGGACAACTGAAGATCGCCTAGTAGAAAATGAGACTGTAATCGATGAATTATGAAGGCTAAGATTCCTGGAATTTGGCATCAAACATACGAGTAGCAGGGATGGACGTATTAGAGGATGCATTCGGCGTATATACAAGCAGCGCGAAACAGGACCAATTAGCTTTCATACCCTTCGAAATTTGCTGAGGGAGACTTGGCACCTATGGGTTTACCCCGAGTGCAATTATGCCTATTCTAATAAACAATAACAACAGCAGGTTCCCTGAAGGCGGTTTCTTTTCCATCGCCAGCGTCTTCTTTCCATTTGCTTTTCAAGTGGCGCCTGTCTGGCTCTTGTCACAGGTTAAACATTGGTTACCATGTCGAACCATTTCTATTCTACGGAAACAACCATAGATAAAAGTAACTTTATGGCTGCTGCATTCGTCAGTATTAATTTTATTGCTGATTATAAATTTTTACGTTGTTATTGCTTCTTTGTACAGTAGATTCATGTTCAATGGACCCCCACAGTAAAGTGTTTCTATATTTGTGCCGTAATCTATTGTTTGTGTTGGGTTATGCCATTGGCCTCAGTACCCCCAGTTCGACATGATGAAGTTACATTTCCTTACCAACGGTTTCTCCTACTTATGTTAATAAGCCGGTCATCGAATACTGTTGCCCCCGGGGAGTGGACACTATGGTGTACGTCCAGGATTCCAGGAACCATTCAAGAGCTTGATTCAACAAGGGAAAAACAAATAGGACCTTCCAGGGGTTAGCAACAGGTTTTTATTTTGATAGATCTCAAGTTGATAGATGGGGAATACACATTTTTAACCTAGATAAATTTGGACACGCCCTCTTCCACCGGTACTTATTAGCGCGGTGTCGCCAGGTTTAAACGGACTTTCACCGCATTACCAGCGAAAACCGGCAACCTAGTTTACTAAAATTCATTTTACTCGTGTACTGTACAAGACAAAAAGCGATCACTGCTATGAAGCGAAGTTAATATTCGGTAAAACATGTAGTTTTAATTTTCCATCACTTTCTTGAATGGATTTCCTGACGCAGATCGTGCAACAGAGATAAAAGTTACATATAGGCTGAGTGTGATGCAAATTCCAGACACGCTGAAACTTGAAAACAGACATGATTTTATCAAAGTAGATCTTTAGATAGCTCAATATTTCTAAAGTAGTTCCCACAGCTGCTAGGCTGTCAACCGCTGATCTAAACTATCCGCTAAGAATCAATTTAAAGAACTATCAAATATTACCTTCCAAATCTAGCTCAATGACTGTCAGACGTGTGTCGGCGGGATCCAAGCAACGCAACGATTCACCGGAGAGTCTGGAAACGATTGAGTATTCACCCATTTAATGTACTCATTTCAAAGTCAATCCAGTGTTCACATTTGCATAGCAAAAGCAAAACATGTAAAAAGATTATCAAGAAATAACATAGGATATTTTTCTGTGGACAGTTGAACCACAACATGTTGTATCTAAATAAAAGCAAAAATTATGTAAGTTACAAGTGGTGGAAAATTGAGAGTTGCTAGACTTCCCCGCTCTTTTCACGCGTATACCATCTGACAGCGGACACATAATCCAATGACAGGCATTAGGAACTGGGTGTTTTCTCCAGATATAAAGATAATACAATACTATGATAGGAAATGCTGAAATCTTGACAAGCTTTCCTTTACCCTGCTTCATATTTTGTCTGTGAAAATGCGAACATCGACTGCAGACTGCACTGATTTGTATGTATGTTGTAAATGGGCACTATCTTATTTAAGTCACTTGCTCTTCTTAAACCTCTTCATGTTAACTTTCTCGTATGCCAATGTTTCCCCAAACAAGTGTCCCGCTGAACTCTTCCGCAGTTCATTAACACGTCTAACGCGAGCAAGCATGGAGTAAATATGTACAATTTAAAAAGATTTAAACAATTACGGAAATTCAGAATTATTGTTCATGTAGCAAACACCCTAATAAAAAAAGAATTATCACTATTAGTAGTAGCCTCCGTCAGAGTCGTAGATTTTTCATAGGAGAATTAAGACATGGGTTGGTAACTTCTGATTAGATTTGAATAAGTGATAGTCACAGTGATAGATAGCAATAGCAATAGATTTCCACGAGTGACATGGTAGACTGTGATAGAGGCTGTCTCTGAAATCGAGAAATCTTCTCTCTTTCACCTATCTTCTACGACAGATTTAGAGGAGTCAGACAGTCTAAACATATATATATATATATATATATATATATATATATATATATATATATATATATATATATATATATATATATATATATATATATATATATATATATATATTACATATATATTTCTATCCACTCACGTGCACGCACATACAAGATGACAGTTATACGTACAGACGTGGGAAAACTATAACAATGATTATACAGATAATTTGGAACGAAACTGACCGACACGCTGGAATAATTATTGAGTAGTTTAATTATCATAACAAACTTCTCTCACAACATATAAAATTACATTAAAGCATTTACAGAAATCATAAAAAATCGAGGAATGCTACAAGAATGATAGACCCGTTGGTATGATCCTTCCCCTCGATGTATAGCTCACAGTCCCGTTAGAAGACAGTGAAAGCCCCAAAGAGACACAGATACATATGATTTGGTCTAATATTTCCCCTGTTAAAATAATATGAACAGACTTTGGTAGTAGTATGGTCTATCCTAAGGAAAATATAGTTAGCAACAAATCTTGCATAAGGAAAATTATAAAGTGGGTGAATCAACAAAGAACATCCCTCCGTCTACTTTCACTCGGTTCTTTCATCAGGGCCCTGACTCACACAACCATACCTACAAGAGTGCTGCTGTTCGCCGTCTGGCGCAAACTTTAGGACACTTCTCTACAGTGAATCTGTATTCTTTGGATAAAGAGAATCCCAGCTCTGCAGATACAGGTTTCTTCCACTGCATCCGGGGAGTATTCACTTCACCAGTTTAATTTTAAGATTTCTGTTAAGTTCACTTGAATCAGTTTGGGTAAGAAAGTTAAACGGGCACACAGTGTCAGAAACACGAGGTTTCCCTTAATTAGGAAGATGACCGTTGGACGACTTCTCTCAACAAATACTCTTGGTTCACCACACACTTGGTCAAATAATGTCGGAAAAGTTAATGTTTTTGTTCTGTAATGTTCTCGCCACAAGGCAGCATGTACATTAGAGTTTGTGAAGAAATATGATCTGGCTCAAAGGCCCAGTATAAGCATTTATTCTTTAAAAAAATACCGTTAGTGGGATTGGTATTCTGTCTATCTCTAAAGGCACACGCCCTGTCAGGCAGGTGTTACTTGAATACCCACGTGGTTAAAGATATAAAATGTTTATGTTTCTCACAGGTATGTCTCTGTACTAAACGCCGGCAAAGTTGGGTTACCCCAGTATCCACTGAATAAAGATAAAAAGCACATATGAAATATTTTTTACATATAATGTACTCAATATAACTTACATTTAAACTGCAAGCAAAAGCTTGACTTATCGTTTAAACTTTCCCGTGAAATAAGTTATATATAAAAATCAATCATCATGAATTAGGAATACATACGTATTCCGTCAACACTCATAAGGCATCTAGCATTTATAAGTTAGTTTAGAAAAATTATCGACAGAGTATTTAGCAGTTAAATTAAATTCATGATTACCCGACTGAGTTTAAGCTAGAAATTATAATTTATTCTGTTTTTCCACTGTAACTCGTCGACTAGAGAATATAACAGACTTATAAATTAATCACTCTGCACAAAAGAAACTAGTAGGATAAAATAGGCGATTTAAAACTTAATCACTCGCAAAATCTAGATATATTAAATATAATATTTACCTCAACACAGAACTACGGTATCACAACGAAACTAAGAGATTTCACTTATAAGTTTAAGCATCTAGAACGAAGTGACCACGTCTACTGCAAAATGGAGAATGAGTGCAATCAAGTTTCAAACTCTGGTTAATATCTTAAACCAGACAAAGGCTCCTACTATTTCCAAAAACCCGATCTCTCCCCTCTCCTAACATCTACGTTAACTAAGACGCATGCCGTAACTGCCAAAACGTGCGTCTTCGCACCTTACGCCAAACTGACCGAGAGCGCGCGTGTCAGATGCGAATCTCAGACGACCCGTCTCCAATGCAGAGGCAGTTTTCACACCTCCCCGAGAAACTCAGCCTGAGAACTGCTGTGACGGGTGAAAATGCTAGACGATAAGTCTCAACTACGTGCCGTGCAGATGGAAAATATAGACAGTTGTCTGCTTTCCCATGTCTTACTAGACGAAATTCACAGTATATCGTCTGCTGCGTTACTGACATCTGATGCAATAGAATGCATTTTAACGCTCTCTCGTCTCGTGCAGAGATTGACACGTTATGTCATAAATGCGTTCTCAGTAAGAGAAAGAAACAGGTAAACGTTAGAATGGGGAAATAAATATATTTCGCAAACGAACGAATGCGAAAATTACAGGAAAAGGATAAAGAGTGGTAATAAAATAGAGGACACGGGTGGAAGAAGAAAGAAAGAATATAGAAAATTTATTGATCATAATCTCTATGCGACAGAACGTCCCCCCTTTAAGATATGGAAGCACTCCATGTCTACGTAATGGAAATAAATTTCCTATATCCGTAGCTTCAGGGTGTCTGTCTTCTTCCCTTTCATCTCAACCCTCCATCTCTCTCCAATTCCTACTCAAGTCTACTCCCAAAGTTTCCTTCCTCTGGAATGTCTCCCATGCTCGCTTGAAAAAGCGTTGCCGCTTTTGACATTTTTGAAAAATTTCGTGTGTGTGCAGTGGAATTTCCCTGCCACTAACCTCATCTTCGTCAATTTTGGCGATCGTCAGGAGATGTTCGGAGGTTGGCACCGGTCTTTCCAAGAATCTCTTTACCAGATTTAAATGGAAAACCTTCTCCTTTCATTTTATAGAGATCTGGTAGTTAGCCTTAGAAATCTTTTTCCAGGACGGTAAACGGCCCTTGCGATCCGATCCTCAGTTGGTTGTTCCCAGCAGGCAGTAACACCAAAACTTTCTCTCTTGCTTCCAATTCTCTTTCTTTCGCGACTTTCCTGTATCGGTTAGCGTGCTTTGTGCGTGCTCGCTTAAAGTTGGTCGTTGCTAGGTCCCATCCTAGTTTCAACCTATCCTTTAAATCCGACCCATATTTGTTTGCTGAGACAACTGTCTCATCAGCCTTCTGGTCTGTCAGCAACCAAAGTAAGGCTTCAAGCGGCCCATTGATAGGTCTGCCGAATAAAAGCGTAGCTAGTGGAAATCTTGTGGAAGTATGAGGAGATTCTCTGTAGCCAAATAAAGCTGCCGGAATGCAACAATCCCAATCTTCAGGTTTCACTTGTGCCAGTTTACTTAACATCATATTGAGGTTTCCGTTGTCGTGAAACATTCTAAATCCACATATATTAATTAAAAGGTAAATGTAAAGCCTAACAAATAAATTCAATAAAAGGAAAGAAGAATGGTACAGAACAGTGCTGTCACAATGACGGTACTCGAAATCCCCCTTGTTTTCTACTTCGTCTGCAAATTGTAACGTTTCACGTTGATAGTAAAAGCCTACTGCAGCATACATGCGTTTCCACTACACAATAAAACGTGTACTGCCTTTCTAAGAAAAACCTTGAGATACGCAAGCTGACCTATATTTAATATTCCATTCATGTCATTTTATACACCACGTTACCATAAACGAACAGACAGATGGACTTAGGATAGAAAGAAAGGGAGGGCTGAAAGCCGGGACGTAGGCAACACTAACACGCGTCTCGCTATACAATTACTACCATCACGCGTGTAAGGCCACAAGCACTAACTTTTTTCAAATCGACAGTGATAAAAAACACTACCCATACGAGAGTTAGGTTTTAAAAACCTGAGAAATGCTTATTAGGAAATATGACATTATACTGGTTTACGTTTGAAAACATTACAGTACCCAGACACCACATCGATCGAAGTGAACGGGAGGTAGAAGAAAATACATATTTTGAACGCAGCCCCTTAGCCCCATTACATTTATATATTTGGGTTCCGTAGGACTTGCTGACAAAGAATATGTTAAACGTTACGCAAACAGTCTAGGAATTAACAAATTATAGCCAAAAGAAATAGTGAGGGTGTCAGACAACACCAAAATCAGAATCGCTCAGTGGCAGATTTTGACACCACCATTGTACGGGAAATAGGTCCCCATGTTAAATCCTATTTGATTGGAGCGCAGTAAATGTAAGGCTAAACACGATTAGTCGGGCTATAAATACTATCTTTTGTTGTTAGGGGAGACGGAAGGAAGGGTATTTTTTTCCAAACGCTTGTGTAAACATGGCACGATTGGTTAGACCCGCCAATATAGTCAATCAGAAGCGTCAGTTCAGCACCACATTTTCAAATAAACTTTCTAAAGCAACAGTGCGTTGAGATACAGCTTATATTTTTCTAAATAAAAGCCTGAGACAGCGGCAGGTCGGATTTTGTGCCATATTCATTGCCAGTCAACGTAATTGTGTATTATTTCCATAAATTGTGGTAAGCTTGAAATATTCAATATCTTTTTAATGAAAATTGAATGTAAATTGATAATTTATGTCTGTATATGTGTGTGGTTCAGTAGAGAACATGAGGCAAAGCCTATATAGTGCTCCAACCTGAACAGAAGGTGTCGGAGAAAAGTAAAACTGCATGGAATTGCCAAACAGTACACTGACACCTATCTTATTGACTAGAAGGAACTAATGCTGGAATTGCAGAGGCGTAGTAACCATTAGGGAGGAGTATACTGGTGTAAAATTGTTTCAGATGAAGATAGCAGTTGGCCTATCGCTCTGAACTCAGTGTTTGTTATGTATTGTGTTCAGTCTGGAAATAGATTATAAATTAGTTCTGAAATAGGAGGTACAACCTTCTTGTTTCAGGGACTGTGGTCCTAAAGTTATTGAGCAGCACCTGGTCCGAGCTTTGCTGAATCTGGAGGCTGACAGCATACTCCTGGGTCCAGATAGCGACTAGTGAGGTGTCTCCAGAACACAGGGGAGCAATCGAGCAGAGGAGTCTTTTCCTGCCGCCATCACGAAAGTTAAGCCTCTGTGGCCAGAGGAGCTCAACATTATGTGTACCCCTCAAAACTTGACATTATAGTAAAACTGAGGGTCAATACATTGTTTAAATTGATAGGAACGGTGAAGATTCCCCATACTATTTCCAAGATAAACAAACACTTGACGTCATGATGACAAATACCAACATAGCTTGAAAAACAAAACCAGTATTACCTCATAGTACCACTACACAACTGACACACATAGGATAATACTAATAAAATATGTCACTACAAGGTTCATATTTATAAATTATGTACATATAAATTGTGATTACATTTGATTGTGATTCCTGGTTCACTGTGTAGTTGAATCAGGATATATAATAGTGAAAGTAATTAATACATATATATTTGAAACTTTTACCATTGACTCAATTAAGTTAGTCTTATAGAGTGTTAAATGTGTGTGAGTGTCACAGTGTTGTCAAGTGTGGTGGAATAAATTAAATTGTTTATCTGTCTGTTGTTGTTGTGACTTACACTTCATCATTTACATAACCCTAGACATTTAACGTAGTCATCACAATATTCCAGAATAATTCTTACTGAGGTATAAATGTGGTAACAAGTAAGGTTATCTGTAAAACACTACACCTATTAGATACAGATACCTTCACAGCTGATCTCAGTCAGTACACTAAGTCCCCTATAAATATTTATAACATCCCACTTTACCACATCCGTTAACACGTTCTTCTAGAATATTTCTGGCCAGAGTGTACGGCTTTGTGTAGATGTATTGGGTCCTCAAGATCTTCACGATCTCATCCATCAACAGGTTTCGGTATGGAGATCCGTTATCCGTCAGCACTTGCTGAGGGAATCCCAACCGAGTGAAAATCTGCACGAGGGCTTCTGCGACATGCTTGGCATCTGCGCATGTTAGCGGGATAGCTTCTGCCCATAAAGTGCATGTGTCGACTAAGGTCAGGATAAACCTGTTCCTTCTTTTAGTCCTTTAGTCCTTTCTAAGGGTCCTAAAATGTCGATCACAACCCGTTCGAATGGTGTTCCCACTATTGGCATTTCACCCAAAGAGACTGGGGGTGTCCGTTGCTTGGGTGGCGCATGTTGGCGTTGGGCACAGGATTTGACATACCTGATAATCTCAGTATTTACTCCTGGCGACCAATAATGAGTGGTTATCCGTTTGTTTGTGGCGTTCTGTCCCATATGTCCGCTGAAGGGAAGAAAGTGCCCCATTTCTAGGATTTGGCTTCTGTACTGTTTCGGTACTAGGAGCTGGTTGTAACCTTGGTCAGGCTTGCCCGTTCTGCGATAAAAAACGCCATCCTTAGAAAAAATGTCCCCGTGTTGTCTGGGTTCCTTAGTTATGGGCAGTTTCCTAAAGCAGGGTGCCAAAGTAGGGTCCTTTTGTTGCGCTTCTTCAAGTTCCATAGGTAACAAATTAGGGGCAGGCTCCCGTTCCTTCTTGGTTTGCCCTCTTGTAGTTACTGCTGCCATAATCGGCTCTTCCGGTTTCCCAATAAACACGTATCTCCCGCCAAGTATGACTGGGTAGATGGTGTCATCCATAACAGCCGCTTTGATCTCGCTTCTGACAAAATCAGAGTGGATCTCCACCAGTGCGATGGAAAGCGCTGTAGGTGCATCACTCTTAGAGACTCCACAAAGTGCGACGGTCTCTCTTGTCTCTTGACCGGGTTTAACAAGGTGTCTGGCAACAATGCAATCATAAGAAAGCTCCGTGTCAAATAAACAAAAAGTTTGAGAACCGTACAATGTAACAGTACCTCGCGTTGAGAGTTTTTCCCCAACAGGTTGGGAATCACTGTCAATAATTCCGCCTTGCGAGACTGTTAGTAAGCATCCGATGCGTTTAGGCTCGGTCTGCTCGCTCTGATCATTAGTCCCGTGCTCAGGAGTTCTTCCTTTGCCACCTTGTCCTTTCTGGCTGCGCTGCCATGAAGGGCGGTCGGGTTGATCAGACTGTTTACGGTGGTTGGGGTACTTGTTTTTGTAGAACTTGCATTTTTCAGGAGGGGGGTTTTGAGGTCCAGTTTCTCTGTGGTTATTCTGATTAGAAGCATGAGAAGATTGATCTAGATTATTCTTCCGAAAATGCTCATCTGTCGGTTTACGTTTTATGGCCGGCAGTTCGGCCAGCGCATTTTGATAACGCTCAGACTTTTCTAAGATGTCTTCAAGCTTTTCTGCACCCTGCTCAGCTAGAAATCTCCGGGTATCAGCAGACAAAGTGTTTTTTATTTGTTCTGTTAAAACAAATTCCTCCAGACCTTCATAGGTAGAGGGGAGCTGCGAAAGCTCAAGGCACTTTGTCAAGTATCCCTTTAAACGAGATGAGAACTGCTGAAAAGTTTCAGAGCTCTCCTTCCTGCTGTTGCGAAACAGTTGCAAAAATTTGCGAGCATTCATTTCAAAACGCTCAAGCAAAGCTTTCTTCAACATGTCGTAATTGTCTTGTTGGCTGCTTTCCAGTTTGGCGTAAACATCATGTGACAACTTGCCCAATCTTCTCTTTATTTTTATTATTATTTACGTGACATCGTTTTTTCTCATCCTCAATGCATGATCGCAAAGTCCCGGGAATTGTCACTTGCGGAAAATCTCCTAGCGTTCGGTATTTTCTCCTCGCTATTTTTAGATACGACGTCATTGTTGACCAATGACCTCGGTAGCGAGAAATCCGTTTTAATTTAGAACTGCTTGAACTTGGGAGAACCAGTTTAGGCCATTTAGGAAGACATCACGTGACTTTTAACATTATTGATTGGAGCGTCTAAAACGAGGCTAAGGTCACATGATGCACGCTACGGATCACGTGTCCAAGCGGAAATGACCCGCTAAAAGGCGGCAAAGCCAGCATTTTGTCACTTGCCCAGGAACCCTCAAGAAAGCTAGGTCTAAGCCAGATCGGCGAATTCTCGCATTAAAAGCACTGAAGCCACGTGTCTAATTGCGGGTTAGCGTCCATCTTTGAGTAGGTAAGTGAAATCTCGCTAGAATATAATGTGATGAAATGTGTAGTACCTTGCAAAATCGACGCAAGATTGGTATGTTTACTTTATTCATATTTCTGTTGTAAGATCACATCCAGCCACATGTGATCGGGTATATTTTATGATCCCACGGGATATGTACATGTTCATAATAATGTATAACGGGAATATATATATATATATATATATATATATATATATATATATATATATATATATATATATATATATATATATAGCTATTAATTTCCATATTATTTGATTAATTTCGACCCGACGTTTAGACTAACGGAAATTAATATTAACGATAATGTTGACAGACCGTGACATATATTCATTATAAATTATATGACGATGCGACCAGACATGAAGTGTGTGATAATGTTGTCAGACAATTCTAAAACACGGATGTCCAATTAATTGTTAAATTCCTCATAATGACATGACGATTAGGCTAGAGGCACAGAACTAGAATACTGTTGCCGACATTTCTATGATAAAAGTTGGTGGGTTTAACTGACATTTATAATAATTCATCGGGTTAAGCTGACGATAAATCAGTCTAAAGAATTATAATACTGCCACTGGGGCAGAGAAATATAATAAAGGACAGACAGGAGAAACTTGAATTCAAGATTAGGCTCTAGACATATGATGTTAGAGACTAAAATCTGAGATGACTGGCAGAGGGACG
Organism: Oreohelix idahoensis; assembly: GCA_024509875.1. Classification (NCBI taxonomy): domain Eukaryota; kingdom Metazoa; phylum Mollusca; class Gastropoda; order Stylommatophora; family Oreohelicidae; genus Oreohelix; species Oreohelix idahoensis. The sequence continues at coordinate 181,791 of JAMPIV010004079.1, forward strand.
GCTTAGGGAAAGACTGCTTTCTAAAGCTAGTAAATTAATGAAGCCGTCGTATTTGTCTTCAGTCTATGGTGGAGCCTTGCACGACAGTCCAATCTCAGCGCAGAATACGGAGTCGAGCACAGAGAAGGCAAATCCGAACCATTCAAGACCTACCTGGGGCAACGTCAGGAGACCGGAGAACTAACCACACTTCACTATCAGCCGGGGGCTGAAAAGCTAAGTCCACGAAAAAGGGAACTCACTACATCAATACCTAGTTTAGTCATCCATGATGAAAAACACTTGAATTGTGAGACACATAATACATACAGCAGACACTAATTCCATCGACAATACTATCATTCACCATCTATTCATTTTATTGCAATAAACCTATTGGGTGTATATACTGTACCCCACGCTTTGTTCCTTCCATTAGATGTTGAATATTGTCTATGTTTATCTTCCTTTATAAGGGAGGGGGGCTCGTAAAATATAATATAAATTAAAGAATAATAATAATAAATAACTGAGAAGGGGACGACGGTAGCGAGAGACCAAATATCTCCTTACAATCTTTTCCAGACCTGTCGAGTTAGGAGAATTTACCATCTTCGTCACCCTTCGGAAGTGGGAAAACCCAGCAGGGATTCCTTGAGCCAAATCTTCCACATCAGATCTATTATTTCCTCTAAATAATTCTCTTATCCTTTAAACGCTACGTGACACTGGTGTCTCAGTCCGGGATTTGAACTTATGTATTTTATCATACCTCTGGGATAGTATCATCCATTCAGTCATTACAGTATACCATTTTAACACATGTATTTTCACACAGTGAGCTCTAGAAAGACAGAAAACATTTTTTCTAGAAATTCAGGCATTGATTGGTGAATCCCTTTATATATGTTGTGTTTAATTAAGTTAGTTCTTGATTTTGTATTTCATTGAATTACAGACCTTAAGTCTCCATAACTGTAGTAATTTCATTCTACAGCAGTCTGATAAATAATTAGTATTTACTTGTTGTTAGAAATACTATTGGAAGGTAGCACTAGCTTACTCAGTGTGGACTTTAACTGCAAAAGATGGCTGAAATAGTTAAGCTTAAGGCAGCACTAGGGGAGGCCGATCGAGATCTAGGTTATAGTAGGGTGGACCTTGCAAATTATGTCAGTGTTGAGACTGATAAGTATTACGCTCGAGAAACAGCGAAAGCTGAAAGAGAAGAGCGAATAAAGTTAGCAGAAATAGATGAGAGGATAAAAGCTGTAGACGCTAGAGAAAGAAGCGAGAGAGATGAACGCGAGCATGCATTGAAGATGAAGCAGTTAGAGATGCAGGGACAAGCTCAAAGAGTTGAACCGGTAGCCGGTGCGACCGCATCTACCTCCTCAGGCAACCTATCGCCACGGTCAGATGATATACCCTCCTTGCATGCAGTGGGCACAGGACCTTTGCCATCCTCACCCATGTCAAACTTGGGACCCTTGACGTTTCCATTCGAAGCTTTCTCGGAACGAGTTGACTCGGTCGATGTGTATCTGGACAAATTTGAGAAGTTTGCCACCACGTTTGGTTTGGAGAAGAGCAAATGGAACCTGAAACTGTCGCAAGGGCTTAGAGGTACTGCTTATGACGTGTATAGCAAGCTTCCTCCAGGTTTACAGGATGACTACGACTCTTTGAAAAAGGCACTATTGGTTCGTTATGAGCTACATGCTGACGCCTATAGGAAGAGGTTCCGTAACTCTAGGAGGGAAGTTGGTGAGAGCGTTGCTCAGTTTGCTGCGAGACTGGATTCCTACGTGGAGAAGTGGGGTGCCCTAGGGAATTTTACTCATGATTGGGAAGGCCTGAAGGAAATGGTCATGATCGAACAACTGAAGGACACCATGACTTCCGACATGAGAGATTCCTGACAGAGAATGGGGCCAGCACTTTAGAATCCATAGTCCAGTTAGCGGAACGATATCAGGCAGCACTATCAGAGAATCCACCACCCAGACGAAAACAACCAGATTACGTACCTAGACAGACAGCTCAGTCACACATGGACCCCCAAGTGAAACCACCGTATACTAACTTCAAAAAGCATGACAAGCCAGACTACAAGACTACTCAGAGATCTAATTTCCAGCAGCAGAGGCAAGGGGAAAAATGGTGTAAGCACTGTAGAACCATCACCCACAATACGCAGGAGTGCAACCGGAAAAACCCACCTCATCATGCTGCCTGCTTACGTAAAAGTGCCGCAAGGGGAAATGGACCGGAAGAACCTCTGGACAAACCCCGACATCCCCCGGTCGTTGAGACAGTCCTCGTAAATGACCAAGAGGTGACCTGCCTTTATGATACAGGCCTTGCATTCGACGCAGTTGTCTGTGCATCCCTAGTCAAGCCTGACCAGATGACAGAAGACACTATAGAAATACAAGGACCTACTAAAAGTGCAGCACCTATGCGTTTGGCCATAGCCAAGATTAAGGTCAAATCGAAATATGTGACTGGGGAAATCAGTGCAGCGATCTTGGACGACCCTATTTATCCCTTGATCTTAGGGTGTAGGTATGTGTTCTTGGGAGAACCCATTCACCCTCTGGTTGTGGCGGCTGTCACCACTAGAGGACAGGCCAAACGGAATACGGAGTTGGAATCCCCACCCAACATCCTTCCTGAGGAATTAAAAAAGGCACAAACGGAGGATCAATCTCTAGCACCCTGCTACAAAAAAACTACCGAGAGCGCACACTCCTCTCCAAAAGGGAGACTTCTACAAGAAAAATGGACTGTTGCATCGGAAAGCAGGAAATGGAGGACAGGAACATGGGCAACTTGTGGTTCCATCAGCATACCGAGCCCAGGTCCTAGAAATGGGCCATGCCCTTCCGTTTAGTGGCCACATGGGCATAAGTGCCACGATTCAGCGTATTTCATGTCATTATTATTGGCCAGGTATCAACGCCGATATCCAGAGATATGTGAAATCATGCCCGCAGTGCCAGAGGACAGCGCCGAAACACTGGACGGCCCCAGCCACTCTGGGAGAAATGCCAATCTTGGGCACACCCTTCGAACGAGTAGCGGTGGATATTGTGGGTCCACTTACTCGTAGCAAAATGAGAAACAGTTATATACTCACGTTAGTGGATTGTTGCTCCATGTGGGCAGAGGCTATCGCTATGCCCGCCTGTGATTCTAAGCATGTTGCTGAGGCTCTGCTCACCATATTTACTCGGCTAGGGTTTCCGTCACAGATCCTGACAGATAATGGTTCGCAATTCCGAGGAAAACTCACCGAGGAAGTGTTTAGGATATTTCAGGCCCGACATATCCACACCTCTCCCTACCACCCCCAGGCAAATGGCCAGGTGGAGCGGTTTAACGGGACCCTTATTTCCATCTTTCGGAAACTTGCGCAGGAAAAACCAGAGAGCTGGGATCAATACTTACCCGCAGCACTATTTGCTTACCGCGAAGTACCCCACAATTCTACTGGGATGCCACCTGCCACATTGCTGTTTGGTAGACCTATAAAGGGACCTTTAGAGGCCCTGTTACGTACTTGGACAGATGATAAAGCTGATGAGACGGTCACCTCTGCATCCCAATACGTGAATGAGTTGACCCAACGACTTAAAACGGGATGGGAACTGGCAAAGGAAAATGTACGCCGTGCCCGTCGTAAACATGCGCGTTACTACAACCGCACTGCGAAGGATAGGGAGCTAGAAGTAGGAGAACAGGTATTATTACTCCTGCCCAGTAGCAATAATAAATTGCAAATCGGGTGGAGAGGTCCATATAAAATCATAGAGAAAATGTCGCGCACCAATTACAAGATTGCCATAAAGGCGAAGCAGAAAATTTACCACATAAACCTGCTGAAGCGATATTATGAAAGACCAGGTGCAGAACCAGCACATTTCCTGACACTGGCTATTGCGACGGAAACTGAGGCAGAACCCCTGACCTCCTGTGAATACCCTCTTCGTCAGTGCGAAACTCATCAAGATGTTCAGATTAGTTCAACTTTAACGGAGGATCAGCAGGCACAGGTTCAACAGTTGTTGAGAAAACACACTAGTACACTCACGGATAAACCTGGCATGACCAACCTGATAGAATTTGATATGAAGCTAACAGACCTCGCCCCGGTACGAATTAAGAACTATCCTGTTCCTTATGCTAAAGCAAAGGCATTGGGTGAGGAAATCGAGTACCTGCTTAAGGAAAATATTATCTCAAAATCAGAGTCGCCTTATAGTGCGAGTGTGGTGTTGCTTAGAAAATCCACAGGAGAACATCGCCTCTGCATAGACTACCGAAGGCTCAACGCTGTAACGGAATTTCAAGCGGAGCCCTTACCGGATCAGAATCAGCTTTTCACCAAGCTGAGTAGAGCACGATACTTTTCGAAGATAGACCTTAGCAAAGGGTACTACCAGATCCCGGTAAAAGAGGAAATTCGACATAAGTTAGCATTTAGTACTTCTGAAGGCCATTACGAGTTTAATGTATTGCCATTTGGGCTAAGCAACGCCCCAAGCGTCTTTACTCGTATGATGAGGAAGCTACTGGAACCCATGAACCACCCTGGGATAAGTAATTTCATGGACGACATACTTATTGCCACGAACACCTTTGAGGAGCACCTGGACGCAGTTTCCCTACTCTTCGAAAGACTTAGAGAAACAGGACTCACCGCTCGCCCTACAAAATGTCAAATTGCCTGCGAGCAACTAGAATTCCTGGGACACCCTATCTCGCATGGATGCATGTTCCCAGATGCACGTAATATTGAGAAGTTACAGCGGGCCCCACGACCCCAGACTAAAAAGGATGTAAGGTCATTTGTGTCTCTATGTGGCTTCTAACAGAGATATATTAAAGATTTTAATACCCTGAGTGCGCCACTGACCGCGTTAACCAAGAATGGGAACCCGGACAAAGTAACATGGACAGCGGAGTGCGAAAATGCCTACACGCTGCTGAAGGAGAAACTCACAGCTAGGCCAATTCTGCGACTGCCTGACTTAACTCTGAACTTTACGCTGCGAACAGATGCTAGCAATATAGGGATAGGAGCCACTCTCCTGCAGCCTAGTGATAGACCCTCTGCAACTCTATTCCCCATTGCATATGCTAGTAGGAAATTGAACCCTGCTGAACAGAACTACTCTACCATCGAACGAGAATGTCTGTCGCTAATATGGGCTGTGCAGAAGTTTCAACCATATTTATACGGGAAAAAGTTCACGGTGCAGTGTGATCACCAACCGTTGATATTTCTTGCAGCGGCGAAGAACCTTAATGCCCGGCTTATGAGATGGTCACTACTGTTGCAGCCATATTCATTTCACATAGAATACATACCTGGGAAGAACAACGTAGGGGCAGATTTTTTGAGCAGACATCCCGACGCAACCTAGGAGATATGAGAAACTGAAAAAGAAGAGGAAGACAGGACCAGAGGAGTTGGACGGAACGTCAAACTTGAGGAGGGGCTTGTGTGACAACTTGCCCAATCTTCTCTTCATTTTTATTATTATTTACGTGACATCGTTTTTTCTCATCCTCAATGCATGATCGCAAAGTCCCGGGAATTGTCACTTGCGGAAAATCTCCTAGCGTTCGGTATTTTCTCCTCGCTATTTTTAGATACGACGTCATTGTTGACCAATGACCTCGGTAGCGAGAAATCCGTTTTAATTTAGAACTGCTTGAACTTGGGAGAACCAGTTTAGGCCATTTAGGAAGACATCACGTGACTTTTAACATTATTGATTGGAGCGTCTAAAACGAGGCTAAGGTCACATGATGCACGCTACGGATCACGTGTCCAAGCGGAAATGACCCGCTAAAAGGCGGCAAAGCCAGCATTTTGTCACTTGCCCAGGAACCCTCAAGAAAGCTAGGTCTAAGCCAGATCGGCGAATTCTCGCATTAAAAGCACTGAAGCCACGTGTCTAATTGCGGGTTAGCGTCCATCTTTGAGTAGGTAAGTGAAATCTCGCTAGAATATAATGTGATGAAATGTGTAGTACCTTGCAAAATCGACGCAAGATTGGTATGTTTACTTTATTCATATTTCTGTTGTACGATCACATCAAGCCACATGTGATCGGGTATATTTTATGATCCCACGGGATATGTACATGTTCATAATAATGTATAACGGGAATATATATATATATATATATATATATATATATATATATATATATATATATATATATATATATATATATATATATATATATATATATATATATATATATANATATATATATATATATATATATATATATATATATATATATATATATATAGCTATTAATTTCCATATTATTTGATTAATTTCGACCCGACGTTTAGACTAACGGAAATTAATATTAACGATAATGTTGACAGACCGTGACATATATTCATTATAAATTATATGACGATGCGACCAGACATGAAGTGTGTGATAATGTTGTCAGACAATTCTAAAACACGGATGTCCAATTAATTGTTAAATTCCTCATAATGACATGACGATTAGGCTAGAGGCACAGAACTAGAATACTGTTGCCGACATTTCTATGATAAAAGTTGGTGGGTTTAACTGACATTTATAATAATTCATCGGGTTAAGCTGACGATAAATCAGTCTAAAGAATTATAATACTGCCACTGGGGCAGAGAAATATAATAAAGGACAGACAGGAGAAACTTGAATTCAAGATTAGGCTCTAGACATATGATGTTAGAGACTAAAATCTGAGATGACTGGCAGAGGGACGGCTTAGGGAAAGACTGCTTTCTAAAGCTAGTAAATTAATGAAGCCGTTGTATTTGTCTTCAGTCTATGGTGGAGCCTTGCACGACAGTCCAATCTCAGCGCAGAATACGGAGTCGAGCACAGAGAAGGCAAATCCGAACCATTCAAGACCTACCTGGGGCAACGTCAGGAGACCGGAGAACTAACCACACTTCACTATCAGCCGGGGGCTGAAAAGCTAAGTCCACGAAAAAGGGAACTCACTACATCAATGCCTAGTTTAGTCATCCATGATGAAAAACACTTGAATTGTGAGACACATAATACATACAGCAGACACTAATTCCATCGACAATACTATCATTCACCATCTATTCATTTTATTGCAATAAACCAATTGGGTGTATATACTGTACCCCACGCTTTGTTCCTTCCATTAGATGTTGAATATTGTCTATGTTTATCTTCCTTTATAAGGGAGGGGGGGGCTCGTAAAATATAATATAAATTAAAGAATAATAATAATAGATAACTGAGAAGGGGACGACGGTAGCGAGAGACCAAATATCTCCTTACAATCTTTTCCAGACCTGTCGAGTTAGGAGAATTTACCCTCTTCGTCACCCTTCGGAAGTGGGAAAACCCAGCAGGGATTCCTTGAGCCAAATCTTCCACATCAGATCTATTATTTCCTCTAAATAATTCTCTTATCCTTTAAACGCTACGTGACACATCATACGCACTACTTTTCAAAGACTGAGAAATCTTCATATTCCAGCGCGACCTCTGTAACCCGTACTGAGTTGCAATTTTCTCAGATTTTTCTAGATACGTGTCAATCTTCTCATTAGGACAAGGGAAAGATTCTAGAGCGAAAGACATCGCGGTGAGATGAGAAGATTGAGTGTTTGATTGATCAGTTAAGGAAGAATGAGGAGAAGATTCTCCATTGCTGGAGGTAGAGGCAGCACCACGGCTTTGGAACTCTAGAGTCTTAATCGCCAACTCGTGCTGTCTCTGTTTCTCTCTTTCCTCTCTCTCCTTCTCTCTTTCCTCTCTCTCCACCCTCTCCTTCTCATGCTGTCTCTCCTTCTCTCTCTCCCTGCGAATTTCCATTCTTCGTCAATCTTCCTCTGCTCTCTAGTTTCGGTTGCTTTTTCCTTCTGCTCCGCATCATATCTGTCAAGTTCGTCCCTGACAAAAGCTTTCGCTTCCTCGTCGTCCAAACATACTTGTCTTGCATCGTCCCTGAGGAGCTGTCTACGCTTCGCCCTCTCTGCCATAATAGGTCAGTGACTGAGACTTAGTCGAGAATGAAATAGGAAGAAAAGGATACACTGGTTCCTACCACTTACGAGAAAATACCAAACAAAAGATGATATACTTTAACCTGGGATACCTCCTCCAACATATAGTATCTCACTATCGCCGCTATTAATCGGCAATAAAGCACCTAATGCAGACGAATACGCCAACTAAATGGTAGTACGATTACTCACTAAAAATAAGTTGCTACAGTGGAAACAAAATTATTATTGCTAAAAATTATAAGAGAAAAAAAAAATCCCGTAATTTTTAATCCACTATATGTTTACCCCTGAAGACAGTTCGGGTAAGGGAGGCAATTAATATGGACGAGATAGTCCGAAACGCACTCCTTAGATTAGCTCAAACACCTACTTCTTCAGAACCCTGTGAATGTTATACACTCACAAACTTTACCAGCGTTTAGTATTACAAAATCAGTAATTAACATATATTCCAACAAAATCCTGTAACTCAAATGTATATTACTCAAAATTCTCTGGAAAAACAATCATTAAATTTGTGGTCAGCACGCCCATTAACAGATCGTTACGTCTAGGGTAATAGTTATTTTTAAAGATACACAAAACCACGAGACAATCGCACTCTTACTCTATTACAGAATAAAGAATATACAGCCGAGCTGATATTTATCGTACTCGTCTTCCTAATCTAAGTTCCAAAAAAAAAATCCTACGGACGAGACCACATTTGTCGTCCTTGCTCAGGATTTTCAGTTCAATTTCCGGAAACGAGCCCACATTTGTCGTAGATTTTTGATAGGAGAATTAAGACTTGGGTTGGGCCCTTCTGATAAGATTTGAATAAGTGATAGTCGCAGTGATAGATAGTAATAGCAATAGATTTCCACGAGTGAGATGGTAGACTGTGATAGAGGCTGTCTCTGAAATCGAGAAATCTTCTCTCTTTCACCTATCTTCTACGACAGATTTAGAGGAGTCAGACAGTCTAAACATATATATATATATATATATATATATATATATATATATATATATATATATATATAACAAATATATATAACATATATATATATAACATATATATATAACATATATATTTCTATCCACTCACGTGCACGCACATACAGGATGACAGTTAGACGTACAGACGTGGGAAAACTATAACAATGATTATACAGACAATTTGGAATGAAACTGACCGACACGCTGGAATAATTATTGAGTAGTTTAATTATCATAACAAACTTCTCTCACAACATATAAAATTACATCAAACCATTTACAGAAATCATAAAAAATCGAGGAATGCTACAAGAATGATAGACCCGTTGGTATGATCCTTCCCCTCGATGTATAGCTCACAGTCCCGTTAGAAGACAGTGAAAGCCCCAAAGAGACACAGATACATATGATTTGGTCTAATATTTCCCCTGTTAAAAAATATGAACAGACTTTGATAGTAGTATGGTCTATCCTAAGGAAAATATAGTTAGCAACAAATCTTGCATAAGGAAAATTATAAAGTGGGTGAATCAACAAAGAACATCCCTCCATCTACTTTCACTCGGTTCTTTCATCAGGGCCCTGACTCACACAACCTTACCTACAAGCGTGCTGCTGTTCGCCGTCTGGAGCAAACTTTAGGACACTTCTCTACAGTGAATCTGTATTCTTTGGATAAAGAGAATTCCAGCTCTGCAGATACAGGTCTCTTCCACTGCATCCGGGGAGTATTCACTTCACCAGTTTAATTTTAAGATTTCTGTTAAGGTCACTTGAATCAGTTTGGGTAAGAAAGTTAAACGGGCACACAGTGTCAGAAACACGAGGTTTCCCTTAATTAGGAAGATGACTGGTGGACGACTTCTCTCAACAAATACTCTTGGTTCACCACACACTTGGTCAAATAATGTCGGAAAAGTTAATGTTTTTGTTCTGTAATGTTCTCGCCACAAGGCAGCATGTACATTAGAGTTTGTGAAGAAATATGATCTGTCTCAAATGCCCAGTATAAGCATTTATTCTTTAAAAAAACCCGTTAGTGGGATTGGTATTCTGTCTATCTCTGAAAGCACACGCCCTGTCAGACAGGTGTTACTTGAAAACCCACGTGGTTAAAGATATAAAATGTTTATGTTTCTCACAGGTATGTCTCTGTACTAAACGCCGGCAAAGTTGGGTACCCCAGTATTCACTGAATAAAGAAAAAAACACATATAAAATATTTTTTACATATTATGTACTCAATATATCTTACATTTAAACTGCAAGCAAAAGCTTGACTTATCATTTAATAAGTTATATATATAAATCAAATTATCATGAATTAGGAATACATACGTATTCCGTTAACACTCATGAGGCATCTAGCATTTGTAAGTTAGTTTAGAAAAATTATCGACTGAGTATTTAGCAGTTAAATTAAATTCATTAATACCCGACTGAGTTTAAGCTAGAAATTATAATTTATTCTGTTTTTCCACTGTAACTCGTCGACTAGAGAATATAACAGACTTATAAATTAATCGCTCTGCACAAAAGAAACTAGTAGGATAAAATAGGCGATTTAACACTTAATCACTCGCAAAAGCTAGATATATTAAATATAATATTTACCTCAACACAGAACTACGGTATCACAACGAAACTAAGAGATTTCACTTATAAGTTTAAGTATCTAGAACGAAGTGACCACGTCTACTGCAAAATGGAGAATGAGTGCAATCAAGTTTCAAACTCTGGTTAATATCTTAAACCAGACAAAGGCTCCTACTATTTCCAAAAACCCGATCTCTCCCCTCTCCTAACACCTACGTTAACTTAGACGCATGCCGTAACTGCCAAAACGTGCGTCTTCGCGCCTTACGCCAAACTTACCGAGAGCGCGCGTGTCAGATGCGAATCTCAGACGACCCGTCTCCAATGCAGAGGCAGTTCTCACACCTCCCCGAGAAACTCAGCCTGAGAACCGCTGTGACGGGTGAAAATGCTAGACGATAAGTCTCCATTACGCGCCGTGCAGATGGAAAATGTAGACAGTTGTCTGCTTTTCCCTGTCTTACTGGACAAAATTCTCAGAATATCGTCTGCTGCGCTCCTGACATCTGATGCAATAGAATGCATTTTTAACGCTCTCTCGTCTCGTGCAGAGATTGACACGTTATGTCATAAATGCGTTCTCAGTAACAGAAAGAAACAGGTAAACGTTAGAATGGGAAAATAAATATTTTTCACACACGAACGAATGCGAAAATTACAGGAAAATGATAAAGAGTGATAATAAAATAGAGGACACGGGAGGAAGAAGAAAGAAAGAATATAGAAAATTTATTGATCATAATCTCTATGCGACAGTCAGTCATAACTGACAATGGAAATGACCTCTTGAGGTGATAGCCTGCAGATGTTTTTTTTTTCTGCTAGCGTTCTTTCTGTGTGTTCTTCTCTCTTCTGCTTGTTGTGAGAGCTTCTCTTCACCCAATCTGATACGCATCAGTAGAAAGCATATATATATATATATATATATATATATATATATATATATATATATATATATGTATGTGTGTGTGTGGGAGTATATCTGGAGCCATACTTATATGACTACCAGTTATGCACAATGCTATAATATGTAACTTTGGAAATGAACCTCTTCTGTGAGGGTAATTACACCCTTACTGACTCTTGACAGGAGTCACTTGAGCCCAAGACGTAATCTAGCTGCCTGCATGCAGGAGGATCTAGCTATGGACCCCATGATAGGCAGAGGAGCTGAGAAGTAGCTCTGTGTAGGGCGTGACGAATCCTTGGGAGAGCCCAAAAGCAGAGCAGAGTATTTTAGCTCTGCATTTTTGGAGAGCCTCATTGGATGGCGGGAACTGCATAGTATGCCATAAGGCTCTTTTACCTAGCTCGAGACCAGATGTGATGATCCTCTAAATGTACGCTTAACTCAAAAAATTGATTTAGGCATAATAGAGTCTTGGTCATCATCATCATCAAAACCCTCCACTCCCAAAGGAGCATAGGCCTTCAACAAAGACATGCCAAGTCCTCCTGTCACGTCCCGTTATCTCAAGTTCTTTCCATGTTCTCCTCATCATTTTCACCTCTGTTTCTAGCTCTCTACTCCGTGTCCTTCTTGGTCTACCTCTGCCTCTCTTGCCCTGGGGTTTCCAGAACAAGGACTGCCTTTTAATGCTATCAACAGGTTTCCTCAGTGTGTGTCCTATCCATCGCCATCGTCTTCTTCTCATCTCTTGTTCCACCGGCACTTGTCTAGTTCTTGTCATCAGTTCCACGTTGGTAACCTTGAGATACCATGTTAATCCCTCTGTTCTACGCAAGCACCCATTTATGAAAGTCTGTAGCTTTTTGGTTGTTGTCTTTGTTGTTCTCCGTGTCTCAGAGCCATACAATAAGACTGACTTCACATTTGAGTTGAAGATTCTTATTTTTGTGTTGGATCCTATTTCTCTTGTTCTCCATATATTTCCCAATGCAATGAAAGCTCCTCTTGCCCTTTGTATTCTTATTTCTATATCGCTGTCTGTCCCTCCAACTTTGTCTATATTACTGCCAAGATATGTGTACGATTCTACATCTTGTATTGGTGAATCTTCAAGTTCAACCCTGTTATCATTACCTGCATTTATTCTCATTATTTTTGTCTTTTCCCTGTGTATTTTTAGACCCAATTGCTGTGACCTCTCATCGAGTGTTTTCAATTTGTCCTGCATCTGATTACGGTTATGGCACAGAAGAGCCAAGTCATCAGCAAAATCCAGATCATTCAACTGCTTAGTCAGAGTCGACTGGATTCCATTACTGTTGTGTGTTGTCGATGATCTCATAACCCAGTCTATTGCCAGCAAGAAAAGAAATTGAGACCAGAGGCAGCCTTTCGCACTCCTGTTCTTATCCCAAACGGTTCTGTAAGCTGCCTTCGTGAAGAACTCTGCATGTCATGTCTTCATATGTTTTCTTTATTAAATTAATGATCTTCAGGGGAACTCCATAATTCCTTATCAATTTCCAAATTAGTTCTCTGTCTACACTGTCAAATGCCTTTTCGTAGTCCACAAATCCGATGTACAGTGGTGAATTCCATTCTAGACTTTGTTCAACTATTATTCTCAAAGTGGCTATCTGGTCTGTACATGATCTGTTTTGTCAAAAACCTGCTTGTTCATCTCTGTTTCTTGTTTATGGACTCTTTTATTCTCTCAAGGATAATCCTATTTAATACTTTTCCTGGCAATGATAGTACCATTATTCCTCTATAATTTGTGCACTATTGTAAATTTCCCTTCTCAGGCAACTTAACCAGATATCCTGCATGTTCATCTCTCAGTTTCTTGTCTATGGACTCTTTTAATCTCTCAAGAGTCTTGTTTATGACAGAGAATAGATATACTTACTTAACAAATTAACATTAAAAACCGCTCCGTCCAATGTGGCAGTGGCATTTATAACACACTGAAGAACTCTCTTTCTTACTTCCATCGACAATGATTGGTTGTCTATAATTAGCATCATTGTCGTTTTCGCTCATTACGGATCATTGAGGCACCACTGCAGTATATCCCCCGGAAAGCCTGCACCAAACCTTTCACAAGCTGTTGTAGCGGGCGTTTATGTGTTCATCTTGTTTAACGTGATGAAGTTACCATCCGATGTACAACCTCATATTAGGTACCTTGTGCAACCTACATGACGGTGCAGTTTTCATATTCTATCTTTGTCTCTTAAGAGACCCCAGGGTTGCCTATAATACCTTTCCTTTTATAGAGCGCTGCCTGTGCCCGGGTTATTCTACTGTTGACCTCCGAAATTCATCTTTCATAGAAAGTTATTAATCTCTAGATATCTGTGATAAAATGGTCCGGTTCTTTCGTCGTCTTTTACCTGTTTATCATCATTGTTCTCATTTTCTGCTTCCTCGTCTTCCTTTCAGCTATTATTCCCCTGGAACTCTTCTTGTCATTCGTATCTCGAATTGGTCTCATCCTTTTCTTAACGATCCGATTTCTGGAGACCTTCTTGATAATATTTCATAGGTCATACCTATCAAATGTCTATCATACTTCATCGGTATGACATTATCTGAAATTGTTGGCTTATTCCAAAACTGTTCAATTTACTGTAATGGTGTACTATGGACACGTCTTTGCGTTTGTGTGTTTGTGCAAGTATGATGAAGTCAATGATGTTTATTAGCACTTCATACAGAGACTTTACCATTTCTCTTACCGACATGAAATTTTGTCACCTGATGAACTGTGAGTGGCGTAGTTTATATTCCTGATCCCTTGTCTTGACACTACCACTCGGCCGTCAATCTGGGGTGTTTAAAAAAATGTTTATGGTTTTAGACTTTCAGGTTGGGGTAATTGTATACGTTTGATTATGTAATAATTGTTATCAAGAGAATGATTGATACATGCATGGTACATGTGCTATGTGGTATTTCTGTATGTGCTGAAAAGTGCATGTCTGTAAATGCACTGGGCGAGCCATAATTCACTTTCACTTTCACAACAGTATGTAAAAAATGAGATGCGCAGTAGAATAGCTGAACATTTGTCTTTTGTGCAAAAAAAAAAGAAAATCAAGTAAACGATGTCTATCTTTCCTACACCCCCCCCCCCCCCCCCTTTTTTTTTTTTAAAACAACACAGCAGCAATATATGCTATTCAAAGAACTGACCAAGAATTATGTCAACGAGTTTATCGAAGTTATCAGTAAAGGCTGATTTTATGAACGCACTTAGACACCATTTTGAATGATAAATACATCTGTCACTATTTGTAAATGATGTTATTAATTTGTCATTGTTATGGTGTATTTCACGTTCACATAACATTACATATAAATTCCACATGTTTTCAGCAAAAAAGTAAGATTCATATTGCTTACTCCGTTATATCTTGTATTTGAATAATTGGACATAAAGTTGAAAGCAATGGCGAATGTATCTTCGTTCAGGTGGATGCTTTTAGACTAAGTGTTTTTTCTTTTAATTATCGTACACAAGGATAGTTGTGATGATCTGACATGTTGTGATCAATTTTGCAATAAAACTTGATTGCATAAAGTAGGGATATTAATGAGTTTTAAAATAGTAAATGTTGCCTTGTTCCGGCGAGGCGCGTTCTGTTCAACCTTGATACAGTTGTTATATTAGGAGGCGTGTCCAAATATAAAAGATCATGTGGTCTGGAAGTTTAACTATATTGGTGGTACTTTCCATTCGAATATAACATCGGCTACTTATTTCAGCCATTGTAAAAATCAAAAGGTGTTCTCATAATAGCTGCTCAATTTTCCTTCTCTGTGCCACCCCACAATTCATTTGTTGAAAGGCGCTTTTTCAGTGATGCAGCTGCAATGATCTAACAGAGAAACTCACTGTGGAGTCCCTTAAAAAGCAGCTTCCGCTAACAGAATTCCATTAATTTTTGGCCAATGAGCCACACTTACATAGAAAAATTTAACCAGTCGAAAACAAATGTAAAATAAATAAATATTACACTCATAAAAGGTATGTTTCAGGCGCTAGTGAGAAATAAAGAAATAGAAAACTAGACAACAGAACAACAACAGAAGTGATAAGCTCGCCGGAGAATCGAACCCAAGACCATCTGAACGGCAATACCGCCTAGCTACGGAAGCGAATCACAATTTCCTTCCTGCCAACTAGACACCACAAAAACAGTGCATAGTGGACAGGGGTCATTTGTGCGATTCTCCACACGCAACACCGGATGTGTACCTAAGGTGATGCAGCCTAATTTGTTTAAATACAAATACAACAGAGATATAGAGAATGTAAGATAAAAAGTGCTGAAAACATTATATGTATATTTTTTGTCCACACCATTTAAAATGGTTGTCCTGCGTAGGAATCACGTTTTGCTAGGTTCAAACAATTACTTATGCACTAAGAGTATGGCTCGACAAATCGAGCACTGTTATGTAACAGTGTAACAAAACGGACTGACAACAGCCAAGGCAGCAACATGGGCTGACCGTAGCTAATGCAAAGGTTACAGGAAGTTCGAGTCTCAGAAATTCGCTTTCAAACATTTGCATAAGAGAAATTAACGGACTTATAATTTTAATCAAAGGGCAAAAATTCATGACTTATATGATTTATTATCAAAGGGCGACCATCCATCAACAGTAGTGTTTTACGCAATTTGAGAAAAAAAAAATGCTGACTCAAGTTTGGAGATCTGCTTGGGTAAACTCGGCTAAGTTAAATTTGCACGGAAATTTATATTTCTAACTGAGTTGTTTTCAGACGATCTAGGAAGTTCGTAAATAATTGTAATTGTAAATCGTGTTTGTAAATTAAATCAGTCACATTTGAAGCGCTTTAGCGTAAAGTGCTAGAATGGGCTGTCTCCCAATTGGTTAAAGATATTTAGAAGTGGCAGGCGCAATTGAGAGGTATCATTGGACATTATGCCAATGAAATAGTTGCTTCTGTGGTGACAGAATTATGAAATTATTGTCTAGCCGCCCAATCGCCTAGTACGCCATTATTAAAGTAATTATAGTTATTCTGAGAACAAGAGACAGTGTTGTCAGTTTCAAGAAATGTGTGTGGTTTTCAAAAATGATTCAGGTATTTTGCACATTTAAAGTATATTGCTAGTAGGCAACATATTAGACCACGTGACAGTCTAACGAGTAGCATCCAGTCTAACGAGTAGGAAGTAAACTTGGGAAACTGTCAACCCTGGCGGTAGACTATTATTTTACATATACACCAAGTAAAGACTACAGAAACTTGAACAGAATATAATATTTACAGCAGAGTATTTAGAGAAAATAATTTTATCATACAACGAATTTAGAGGACAGGGAAATATCGACAGCACTAGTTATCAAGTCGTGACCACCAACAAACAATAGAGACAACTAGAATTAAAGGCATCCACGGCAGTGAAAATCGAGTTTCAAGTACAAACAATCGATTTTTTTTACTTTTGAGCTTATTTTATCAAATAATAATCGACGAATCGATTGAGCACGGTTTTATAACATAAACAAATGCATTTGATGTGCCAAAAAGCATATTTTTCGCACTCCCCGCACGCTATGGGTTGTAAATTTGTGCCGAAAATGCTAGATTTGCCTCTCAATAATACCTTATTTACGCTGTTAGCATTGTGAGTATGTGGTATTGATGAAAAGGGAATGTCATTATCTCCCCGATTATAGCAAATTCGAAACCTTCCTCTCTCATAGCTCTGCGTGATTTGGCATTCAAAACCCCCCTTATTTTACGCTAACTTCCTTATAATAGTGGTCACGCAGTGACCTCATTCCCTCATTCATGACCCATCCACGTTTATCTTTTGTATTTATCATAACAACGCGCAGATTGGCCAGAGCTATTTCGGAAGACAACAACCATAACTTCCGCCATAAACAAAATAAGTCTTTGTTCAGTGCAACGTGATGTTTTTCATCGCCATTTCTCTCTTTATTACAGTCTAAATCTGATCAAAGTGCGTTCTATTACTTCAAAATGAACCCCGCCAAGGCCAGTCCCAAACCCGGCTGAAAAAGGAATAGGGCTGCCTGCATGGAGGCAGTAAGGAAGCAGCCCCTCCACCATGCAAAGGCACAACAGGCCAATCACCTGTTTGCTTTAAACTATGATTACGAGTAATATAAGAGAAAACCGGACTGATTCTAAATGCGACGAACTGGAACGGACTACGGACTACGACTTATGGAACTTGGAACACAAGAAGTATAAATGGGAAAGAAGAGGAGCTGGTGGAAGAGATGAGGAAAGCAAAACTAGAAATCCTGACTATTACGGAAACAAAGAAAAAGAGACAAGGAGTCATGGATCTCGATGGCAACACGCTGCTGTACAGTGGTGTACCCACATCTGAAAGAGCTAAAGGAGGCGTGGGTTGCATTGTGGCCAAAAACCAGAAAGATAGTATCAAGGGATGGAACTTTGTCTCGGAGCTCATTATGGTTGTAAGACTTAAAGAAGGAGAAACCATAGTCAACCTGGTCATAGTGTATGGGCCAAATGAGGATGTGAGAGCAGAGGTCAAGGAGGAATTCTTCGAGCTGCTTAAAAGGACAGTGGATGACTGCCTAAATAAAATTATCATGCTCTGAGATTTCAATGCCAGAGTTGGAAATGTCCATGCTAGATGGGGTGGAGTTATCGGAAGATATGGAGAAGATACTCTCAATGACAATGGAAAGCGACTCCTTAGATTCTGCAGTGAGCAGAATCTGATCATTACCAACACAAAGTTCCCCCATAAGCGCATACATACATACACTAGGTGTGAACCAACAAAGAATGAGAAGTCAGTGATCGACTATGCCATTGTTAGGAGGAGCTCATTCAAATATGTCCGGGATGCTAGAGTCTGGAGGGGGCCAGAGATTGGAAGTGATTACTACCTGCTTACAATCAAAAGAACAACTGAAAGAGTTGCTCAGCCTAGGAACTGCCCAGCATCACGCAAGAAACCAAGTAAACGAACGGAAGAAATGAGCATTAAGACCTTCAAGCTGAGAGAGCCAGAAATTAAGACCACATATCAGGGGCTTATTGCTACAGCGGTGAGAAACACAGAAGAACTACCTGATGACTTGGAAACCCTGTGGCTTAAATTCAAGGACATCATAAAGACAGCTGCTGCAGAAGCATGTGGTGAAGCCCGACTTGGGAACAAGAGATAGAGGACATCTTGGTGGACAGAGGAAGTCAAAGAGAAAATAAGAGAGAAGAAAATGGCATGGAAACAATACTTAGGAGCTAAAAACACAGCAGGAGAAATATAGAGAATATGTGATACTCAGAACAGAAGCAAAGAACAAGGTGCTAGCAGTAAAACAGAAGTCCTGGGAAGAATTTGGAGAAAAGCTAGAAAAAGATGCGCAAGAAAACCAGAAATTGTTCTATAAGACCCAAAAGAACATGAGGAAGGAAAAACAATGCCCTCTCAAATTTATAAAGGACAAGCAAGGCAAATCGCTTACTGCCCCGAAGGAAGTAATGGAAAGATGGAAAGAATATTTCTCAGAACTCCTTGATGGTGAGCAAGGTCAAGCATCAGAAATGATAACCACTAGCACAGAAGAGGAAACAAATGGTGATGAAGATGACATAAAGAACTGAAGGCAGCACTAGAGAAAATCAAGATGGGCAAAGCAGCAGGGCATGATGGTATAACACCAGAAATGGTTAAGTACATGGGAGCATCAGGCGACCTATTACTCCTAAGGGTCCTACTGGCAGCGTGGTGCAACAAGACCATACCAAAGGACTAGGAGATTGCCATCATAACACCAATTTTCAAAAAGGGTGACAATCGACAATGTGGAAACCATAGAGGCATATCCTTTTCAGCGTTCCTGGTAAAATCTACTCTAGAATCCTAGAGCAGAGACTCCGACGCCTAGCTGAGCCACAATTGGATGAGGTCCAGTGCGGATTTCGAGCAAACCGAAGTACTCAAGACCTAATCTTCACACTCAGACAGCTGAGTGAAAAGGCCCTTGAGCACAAGAGTGAGATCCATCTTTATTTCATAGATCTGGAAAAGGCATTTGACAGGGTCCCCTGGAGCAAACTTTTGGACTGTTTGGCAAGGAAGAACATTCCAGCACCTCTGATTCATGCTATACAGAGCTTCTACAAGTCTTGCAGAAATTATGTGAGGACAGCAAACCATAAGTCAGAAGAGTTCAGGACCACCACTGGTGTAAGACAAGGTGATATCCTGTCACCTTTTCTTTTCATACTCCTCATGGATAATGTTATCATGTCATGTAAGGTAAGAACAAGAAAGTATACAGTGGGGTACTGGAAGATGAGACAGGTATGTATTTCAGAGCTGGCATTTGCTGATGATGTTGCCCTGATTGCTAAATCAGAGGCACATCTCCAATCCAACCTGCAAGTCTGGAAGGAAGAGCTGGAGAAGAGAGGGATGGTCATAAGCAGCTCTGAGACAAAATTCATATTGATATCACGAGAAGAAAGAAGACATCCGATTAAGCTGGGAGAACCGGTCCTGGAGCAGGTCGACAACTTTAAATATCTCGGAGCTATTATAGACCGAAAGGGAGGCATCAAAGAAGAGTTGGCCACTCGAAAAGCAGCAGCTGGGAGAGTTTTTCAAGCCATAAATCGAGGATTTCTCAGCAAGAGAGAGGTTGGTAAGAAAACTAAGATGGCTGTATACCGCTCCACCTATGTCCCAGTCTTGACATATGGATGCGAGTCATGGGCAATGACTACAACCCACAAAAGCCAGATCCAAACCTCAGAAATGAGGTATCTGAGGAAGGTGGTTGAAGTAAAAGAAGAGACATGGTCCGCAACCAGACGATACGTCAAGGCCTAAAATCCCACCACTGCAGACCCAAGTAGAACAGTCCCAACTAAGATGGTTTGGCCATGTCTGCAGAATGGGAGAAGGTCGGCTACCACGACAAGCATGGGAAACAAAGAGCCAGGGATCCAGACCCCCATGACGACCCAGAGCCCGCTGGGAGGACAACATTAGACAATCTTTGAAGGACTGAGATCTAGAATGGAACCAGGCCAGGAGGAAGACAGCCGATAGAATAGTCTGGCGCTCACTCTTCCAAACCTCTACACCTCACGGTAGAAGAGGAACGACTAAGTAAGTAAGTAGTTACTTCAAAACGGGAAGAAAAGATATGAAAGCAAGGCTAGAACAACTTGCTGATGCTGGAACACTCCAGCAGTGAGTAATTTCCAGCAATAGTGCGACCGAATCAACGGTGAATGATAACCAAACTGATCTAGGTTCATCATCAACAGATTTCTGCATACCAGTATCTGATAGGCCTATAGTTCTAATCACTGACCCAGTAGTGCCTTTTACCCCTGGCTCAAGTCGATCTCATATTAAAATGAACTTGAGGGCGAGCAAGAATGGTGCTCCTCCTAACACTGTCTGTGCCCAACCTAAACCTAACGTGTAAGCATTTCTTTCATCAACAACCTGCTCAAAAACGTGTGTTACAACGTGTGCAATCAGAGCACATTGCACACTAGAACTGACAACACCAAGTCAAAGGGTTTCTCTCTCTTCCTGGAAGTTGTGTGTCACACATGTGAAAAAGCTATTTCTGGAACGTACACATTCGAGAGGGAACCGGAAGGCCGCGACCCTCGGGGACATGCAATCAACAAATTTGCTGTTCTTGGTGCCCTCATGTTTGGAATGGGTCCATCTACGTTCAATCTCTTCTGTGAGAACTTAGACATCCCTGGTCTGCACCAGAAAACATTTCATAAATATGCAGATCAAATTTTTGATCATTTGGATACCATGCACAACTCTACGATACTTCAACGCCCGAGCTGATCATGCTAAGATTCAGCATTGTACCATCAATAAAAGAGAAATCATTGACATCGCTGTCAGCTTTGATGGAACTTGGCTAACTAGAGGTCATAAGTCACTGATAGGTGTTGGCAGTGTTATCGACATCTTGACTGGCATGGTCATCGATACGCACGTTATGTCTTCCTTCTGTCACACCTTCCTTGTGTTCTTGTGGCCATTGGACAGTTCAACTTTGGTCTATCAGCCAGTGCAGAATTTAAAAATTTGTATGGTCAAGCATCTGGAACAAACTCGAAACGCCCTGTTTAGGTGCGATTAAGGAAACGTCTGGCCAACAGCCAGAAACATGAGGCTGACAAACTTAGAACTTAGGCAAGAGGCAAGACAAAGGCGAGAGGAGGAGCTGCAGGAAGCTGAAGGAGGTGCTGCATATAGTGCTGGACAATTTTAGAGACATTTTGCCCCCCCCCCCCCCCCCCCCCTCCCCCCACCCCAGAATGGAGTATATTGGACAAGACAAGGCACTCGGTGAGTAAAATGCATTTTTCTCAAAAGTTAGTTTTAATTCACAAAGAAATATGTCTCTCAAAAGGTAACACAGACCATTATCAAATTTGGCATGCATGTAGTTTACATATACAGTAGAACTCCATTTATCCGAACCCCAATTATCCGAACATCCAATTATCCGAACACTTTTTCCAGAAAAAAAAAAAAAATCAGGCGCCACCAGTCACGTTAGACTACAGTTCTGAATATTTTGATGCGGCAAGCTTAAAATGTGTGCGAACAATTTGTAGACAATGAGATGGGCTAATGGACGGTCGCTTACGTAAAGGAAGTCAGTTAGATCATAAAGTCAGTTAATATCTTGTTTACCAATCCAGTGTACGTGTGCATTCTAAGCAGAACACTGGCTAAACAGACAGTTCAACTTAAAATAATTGTGTCTGCTACTACAGCAGAATAATTTTGGTGTATACGTATTTCTCTGTGCGATCTGGCATCTTCCAGTAGGCCTAAAGCATATAAAAGGAACCGCAATGTTTTGTCAATTGAAACGAAAACAGAAATTATCAAGAGACTAGGACAAGGTGAAACTGTGTCTTCACTTGCGAGAGATTTTCAATGTTGGGAAAGCTACCGTCTCTGACATCAAAGGTAACAAGGATAAAATTATGAGTTTTGCATCGAAATTTGATAGTGAAAATGGGTCGAAGAAACGTAAAACCATGAGAAATGCGAAAGATGTGAAATTGGAAGAGGCTTTGTATATATGGTTTGAAAGGGGAACCTATCTCTGGTTCTCTGTTGTGTGAAAAGGCACTTCAGTTCAACAATCAACTTGACGGTCCTCCTGACTTTAAGGCTAGCCAGGGATGGTTAAGAAACTTTCAATCTCGTCATGGCATACGAGAATTGGAGATTCAAGGGGAATCTTTATCTAGAGATGCAACTGCCGCTAAAAATTTTAAAGAAACATTCTTGGCTTTTTTGGAAGAAGAAGGTTATTTACTCGATGATGTGTATAATGCCGATGAGACTGGCTTATACTGGAAATCATTGCCTCAAAAACCACTTGCATCTCAGCGCGAAGCAGCTGCCCCTGGGTTTAAAAAGTGCAAAGAGAGAGTAACAATTTTGGTAGCCGCGAATGCCAGTGGAAGTCATCGTTTACCGGTGCTAATGATCGGCAAAGCCAAAAAACCACGTTGTTTAAAGAATGTGACATGTCTCCCATTGTGCTACAAAGCACAGAAGAGTGCTTGGATGAATAGTGAAATATTTCTTGATTGGTATACAAATCAGTTCATCCTAAATGTGAAGAGGTTGAAAGAACAAGAAAAGAAAACTGGAAAAGTAATTCTTCTACTGTACAATGCACCATCTCATCCAGAGACGGATACATTGAATGCAGTTGATGCAAATTTTAAAGTAATTTTTCTGCCTCCCAATGTAACAGCACTGATTCAACTAATGGATCAGGGTGTTATAGCAAAGCTTAAAAAGATGTACAAGAAGGAAGTCCTGCGTCGTTTATTGTTGGCTGAAGATGAAGAAAATGTGGTGGCGTTTTCAAAAAAGCTTAATCTCAAAGACTACTGCTATATGTTAGCTGATGCTTGGACCACCCTGTCACAAGATAATCTCAACAAGGCTTGGAGTAGATTGCTTGGGAAAAAAGGAGGAAATGAAACTACTGCAGTGGACACAAATGATGATTGTATAAATGAAGTTGTGGAACTGTTTCAAGCAATGCCCGGATTTTCGGACTGTGACAAAGATGATGCACACATGTGGCTAGAAGATGATAATGATTCTGGTTTTCAGTTTTTGAATGTCGAAGAAATTTTGTCTTTTGTGCAAGAAGAAAACCAAATACATGTAGTGACCGATGATGAAGACTCCTCAGAAGTACATGATGTACTTGTAGATTATGAAGAAAACCCAAAACGTCGACCAAGTCTTGAAGAGGCCTTTATAGCACTAGAAACAGCGATGGCTTGGTACGAGCAAGAAGATGACAGCTGTCCTACACAGCTTCTGCTGTTGAAGAGAATGCGGGACTTAGCAGCCAAAAGGAGACTATCCAGTTTGGTGCAAAAGAGGATTCCTCATTATTTTAAATAGTGGGCTACATCTGTGCAAGTACATGTATACGTAAGTTGCGCCTGGTTTTGAATCGTTTGTAATGTTATTTTGAAAACATTTCTCTTTCTTAACAAAAATAATTAATACAAGTAGTACATGCACTGCAGTGTAATGAAAGATTTTGGCGATACAGTGATCTAATACAGTGTGGGTATTATTATTACAGTACAAGTAAATATGTTTTATAGTGTATTTTCCTTGTGATTGTTAATTATTTTTAGAAATATGTGTACATGTACTCGATAAATCATGTAATCCAATTATCCGAACATTTGATTATCCGAACGATGCTCGGTCCCATGGGGTTCGGATAAATGGAGTTCTACTGTACCTTTATTTTATGAGAAGAGAATTGTGATAAATTTTTTTAATATATATTTTTTCACACAATTATAGTGGGTGTGTGTTACGTGCAGTCTTTGATATCTTACAATATAATACATTTGTATGCTTGTTATGTTCGCAAATATTTTGTAAACAAAATAGATACTTTTTAGTGCTTAAGGAAAAGTTATTATTGAGTTTCTTCCCTTGAAAGGAGTGTCGTCACTTTCGATCGAACTCCGCGGATGAATCCAGTTTTACTGCGATTTATTCTTTGTTTGGGTAGAAATAGGTTGTTCTTGCTTCAGTGTATCTATGGCCTGAATTTATGTGTATTGTTTGTCTGGGTAGGACGAGTCTGTCTTATATCTGAATATCTTTGCATGTCTAAGTCGAACTATATGGTCTTTTGTCGCTGGAAAGGTCACAGGGCTGTTCGGCGGATGTGTCGCTAGAGAGGTGTGATTTGGCTTCGCCCTGATGATGGGGCTGTGTGTTTTTTGAATCGGCTTGTCGCCGGAAAAAGTGTTCGATATATGTGTAGGGGAAAGTGATAGTAGTTTTAGACCTATCGTGTATGCTTTACTCCAGTGTTTATTTTGATTGCCAAGGAATGGCAGAATCATATTTCTGATACCAAGGTAACAAAAGCACTTCTTATGAACTCTTGCTAAGCCACCGTTTCTCGATAGACACGATTTGTACGTCTGAGGGAATATTTAACCAGATGGTTGACATTCATTTCTAGCAGCACTATTTCTTGTATGATGAAGTCAATTGTATCATGATAGAATCTACAGAGCAATGAGAACATTTAATGAATGATTAACTTTAATACAGATTCATTATCTGTATCCAAACGTGAGTGACAGCTCACGAGAGAAGCCATCTTGTATCCAAATATTTTGTGACTTTCAAGAAGAGAAAGGGATGCCCCGTATTATCGCTTGATGAGTCCAGAGATCACTGCTACACATGAGAACCCATTACTAGCGGTTCAATATGATTATATGAAAAATATGTGCTGAACATTATTTAAAGGAATCTTCGCTAGACGAGGTTAGGTCTAGAAGCAATCTTGAATGTTGTTTATAATCTGACGTGCTTTGTCAATAAACTCAGATGATATATATATATGGGCAATACTGAGTGCTTGTCTACTGACAGTCCATTATGCTATTATTCTACATGAGTGCCCGTGTATCATTGCAAGACCATTTATCCACTGTACCATGATGTATTATGCCAACCTGTGATTTGTCACTATCCGTGCTGTCGAGTGTGTACGTCCAATTAAACTGTAGCAAAGGTACACAGTCGTTGGTGTCGATGACTTCCAGCCATACATGAGTGTAAGAAAAAGACCAATTGTCAACACCACGAACTCTTCTTATCATTCGCGTATTACACTCTCACTTCATGCTTACACACCCCTGCGTAGGTCGAGTTGACATTCCATACTCAAACCACGAGTTACACAACAACACAGCATTTAACTCTGGTGATGTTCTAGTGAGCTTATATTTATCAACTGATGAGCAAAAGAGAGTTATCACCTGTAATCAGAACACAATAGAATTTATCAACTGGTGGACCAGCTTTCTGGGTTTGACCTCGCGGAAGTTGAGAAGTCAACAGACTACCGATACCAGACCGTTTCCTGTGGCTGATACGACACACTTACAGTATTAGTTTGCTCTTTGTCAACACTTCGTCACGTGACCTGTCAAGTGAATGCAGTATGTAGGTCAGCGTTGTTGACATTTTTACATTAGACATTACAGAGTTTCACAGAACAGTTGGATCAATTCTTGTCAATATTAACAGGAAGACAGTATTATTGAACTAAGAAGCCCTACTTTCATCGATGGATCTTCTTATGTTCTGCTATTGTGTTGAACTTTAATATTTAAGGCCAGAATTTGTAATTCAATAAAGTGGCAGTTTATTTATTTTCAGAAGAATAACTTTGCCATTACTGTAAAATTGAGCCTATTTTGCAACACATACTATCATACACATAATTTATATATTTATGTTTACATGTTATTTGTTTGTATAATATATTAGTTTATATGTCAGCGGGTTGTGTTTAGGTTGGGCGGTGTCCTCACAACAGAATATCCCACGCGATAGAGGGTCCGTTGTGGGCGTTTTCTTTAGGGGCAATTTCCTTAATTGGAAATTTGCTTGCAACAACTAGTTGCTATTTGTGTTAGCTGTGAAGACTGTAATTATTGTTTTTTTTTGTAATATTTCTTTGTTCTTTAGTTTTGTTTTGATTTGTTTGTAATTTGTTGGTCTACCCTTTTCTATCTTTCAGTTCTATTCACAATTTATATTCATATACTGTGACGTCATTTGTGTTGTTATTCCTTGCAGATTCAGGGATTACTTTCATTGATTTCCCTATTTGATTTATTTGATTTCTGCAAACGTTTTCGTATTGTCAGTCTTATTTGTACTTTATGTATTCTGTTGGTTGACATATGTTTTATATAGGTATAGTTCATAAGACACTATTGCTTGTGCACTGCACTTGGATTATGGTATAAAACAGTACTTGATTATTATTACTGTTATACAAGACCTTATTAAGTCTTGTGACCCACAGATATTGGGATAGTGTGCTGATTAATCAAGTCATTAAGAACTTGTGGTATTATTATTGTTTTTAGTGATTAGTATTATTGTTAGACATCATGTCTACATTAGAATACTTCATTATACAAGGGAAAGCCCTTGATAAGACTGGTCAACAATTAGAAGAATGGTAAGTTGCTCAATATGACAAGACATTAGCTGCTGCTGCAGAGGAAAGAAAAGCTGCTGCAGAGGAGAGAAAACTTCAAATAGAAGAAAAAAAAGCTGCTGCAGAAGAGAGAAAAGCTCTGGCTGAAGAGAAAAGATTAGAAAAAGAAGCTGATGCTGCTGCTGAACAAAAGAAATTGCAGATGCAGGTGGAGGAAAGGAGATTTGAAGCTGAACAAAAAAAATTAGAAAGAGAAGCTGCTGCTGAACAAAGAAGATTAGACAGAGAAGCGGAAGAAAAAAAAGCAATAAGAGAACATGAATTTGAGTTAGAGAAATTGAGATTGACAAGTATGAGTAATGTTAATCAGGCATCTAGTGGTAATGGTAAACCTTCTACTTACAAGGTTAAGGTTCCACCGTTCAATCAGTCCAGTGACGATATTACATTCTGGCTGGATAGATTTGAACGTTCTTGTCGTACTCATAATGTAGATAAATCACAATATGCTAACCAATTAGCAGAAAACTTGAAAGGTGAATCTCTGACTAGGTTATGCCTTGTAGGAGAAGCAGATAAGGATAATTATGATGTCATTAGGGCGGCTTTGATAAAAAAAATACCAGCTAAGTGAGGAAGGCTATCGCCTTTTGTTTAAGACGATGGTGCCTGAGACAGGTGTAGAATTCTCAGAATTCATTGCAAAGGCACGTCTCACAGTTGATCGTTGGATTGAGCTTTCCAAAACAGAAAAAACGTATGAAGGACTTATGGATTTGTTGCTCAGAGATAAGATTATGTCATGTGTTAACAAACCATTCCTTGAATTTATACATGAGCGTAAACCCAAATCTCTAATGGAAATGGAAGAATATTGTTCCCAATATGTCACTGCACACCCCGACGTGACTTTTGGCAACACTAAGATTAAGGAGAGTATGCCAGTTGCTTCAGCAACACCATACAATCCCAATTATTCACACAGATTTCAGGGACCTCAAAACAGATTTGATAAAAAAGGTAACCATAATAGTTATCAAAACCAAGGTAACCAATCATTTCAGGGTTCTTCTTCAAAGAACTGGAGACGAGCTGATAGCTCTCGACACAGGGGTGGTCACAATTATAGCAATTTCCATAGAGGAAGTAATTATAGAAACTATCCGAGGTATCCGTCTTGGAGTCAACAAGATCGCAATTACAGAGATACTCATTATAATGAATATGATAATGGTAACCAAGAGAACTATGACTCAAACCCAAATAGGGGTTACAATAGAGGTAACAATAACTACAGAGGTAATAATAACCGAGGTAGATCTCAAAACAGAAGACATAAACCACATTTTCAGGCAAACTCTGCACAACAAGAGTCCCATGAAGCCTACAGAGTAAAGACAATAATGACGCTAATAATATGGCATGTTCCGCTTTTGATTTTGGAAGAGCATCTCAGTGCCCCCAATGCAAAACATTATTTGAGCCAACCACAGTGTCTACTTTAAGCTGCGGCCATCCTCTTCCTGCTCTTCCTGCATCAGTCGCGCATGATGGAAGAGGTTCTCTTGTCTTACATGAGGGTTTAGTAAATAACAATCCAGTCTCCGTGCTATTTGATTCTCCGTGCAATTATTAGCAAATTTCCGCGTCAAAGGCACTCCGCAACAAATTTCCGCGTGGGAAAGGCAAAACATGCAGATTGCTAACGCTGTAGTCACTAGAGCTCAGGCTCTTAATATGCCTCAAACTTCATCTACTGAAGATAATGAAGTGCATAACCAAGATGATCCCTTGGTAATTTCTCGTGACTCGTTTATAAAACAGCAAGAAGATGATCCCACTCTGAAGAAATTCTTCATTCTTGCAACTAAAGGTGATCCGAATAAAGACACAAGTCGTAAATCGTGGATTACAAAGACGAATGGCGTACTTGTACGTATGGTTCAAGACTCCATTACGTCAAGTCATTCTCAAATCCTGGTTCCCAAGAATTTGAGAGTTAAAATTTTGCAGCACGCTCACGACTCTCAGTGTGCTGGACACATGGGTTTTTCCCGTACTAAGTCAAGAGTCCTTGCGGCTTTCTTTTGGCCATTGGTAAACAAGGACATACGGATTTATTGTCGATCTTGTAAAGTATGTCAGGAAGTTAAATCCAAAGGTCCACGGCATGCTTCACCCATTCAGGCGGCGGACATTCCTGTTCGGCCGTTTCAAAAAATGGCCATAGACATTATTGGTCCATTTAAGATCAAGTCTGCCAGAGGACATCAGTTTATCTTGACGTGTGTTGATATGTGCACACGTTGGCCAGAGGCTATTCCTCTGAAGAGCATTACTACTGCTGATATTGCAGATGATCTTTGGCTTATATTTTCTCGTCTGGGGTTCCCCGGAGAGATATTGTCAGACCATGGCACCCAACTAATATCAGATACCATGTCTCAAGTAATGTCTACTCTGCAGATAGATAGATCTTTAAGTAGTATCTATCATCCAATGTCTAATGGGATGGTCGAACGCCTTAATAAAACACTTAAAAACTTACTAGGGAAGATAACTGAGGATCATCCTCAAGACTGGGACAGAGTTTTACCTGCGGCCCCTC
>JAMPIV010004080.1:0-20169 GCA_024509875.1 Oreohelix idahoensis
ACCATTCAGAAATGAGTTTCCCAGGAACAACCAGATTTACTAGAAGCATGCCACAAATGAAATTCTGAAGCAATTCAAAAGGCAAAGCCTGATAAAGCAAACCTGCATGTAATCTGGTTGGATCTAGCAAATGCTTATGGATCCGTTCCACACCAGATGTCGTGGTAGACCCTAGAAATGTATCATGTTCCACAAGAGATTGCAGCAATGCTGAAGCTGTATTTCGCAGGGTTCTCTGTCAGATTTTAAACCAGAGAGTACACAACGACGTGGATTGGCCTTGAAGTTGGAATTGCGATGGGATGTACCATCTCTCCGATACTATTCGTGTTGGCTATGCAGCTGATCCTCAATGCGGCTGAAGGAATGGCTATAGGCCCAAAGCTCAGTGGAATGTGTCACATGCCACCGTTCAGAGCATTCATGGATGACACACCAACTCTGACATCAGATGAACATCAGGCCCGGAAGATGTTATCGCGCCTGGATGAACTAGTCAGCTGGTGCAGAATGAGCTAAAACCCAAGAAGTCGAGAAGCCTATTAGTCAGGAAACGGAAGATAGCGGAGGCCATATTCGTGGTTTCCAACCAAAGAATCCATATTGTCATTGAGGAACCTGTTAAAAGTCTTGGCAGGGTGTACGATGTCCCAATAAAAGACTCGAAAGCAGTGCAACAGACAATAGAAATGGCAGACAGAGGGCTACAGATCATAGACCAAAGCAGACTCCTAGTAAAATTCAAACTGTAGTGCCTCCTGCAAGGTGGCATTAGGGCAAGGGCGATACACATGGCGCCACAAGAAAGTGCTAAGTGAGCTGCCTGCGACAATAGACCTGGCAAGGATGAAGGCGAATAGCAAAGTCAGGCCGAACACCGCAAATACATACTTTCTGAGAGCAGGAAAGTCAGCACACCCCAAACCGAGTAAATCACGTAGCAGTTTACAATCTCTTTTTTACTGTGCAAATGAATGAGAGATGGCGGTAGACCTACCTGGACGAGGGGCATATCAAGAGAGTATCAGAAAATCTCGAAGACGGCCGGATATAGTGCTGCATTCTTCACCATCGCAGCAGGTTATAATGGTTGAACTGACCGTGCCATTTGAATCCAGATTGGACGAGCAATATTCGTTCAAAGCGGCAAAGTATAGTGATCTGGCCGCGGATCTGAGACACGATGGGTTCACTGCAAGGTTCATGGCTGTTGTGGTGGATGCAAGAGGGCTCGTGGCTGCGTCAGTGTATGATTTATTAAAACTGTTGGGTCTGAGAGGACAATCGAGAACAAGGGCACTGGAGAAGTTTAGTGAAACTGCGGAAAGGGCATCATGCTGGCGCGGAACAACTGCAATGGACTATGGAACTCGTTACAGTAAAATCTAGCCCCACCTGCGGTATAGGGAACACCCTCAATTTCTCTAAGTCCGCAATACATCGAGTTTTTCATTGTATTGGTGAAAGGACTGCGGCGTTACAAGAAACATGCGGTGCATTATATGGGGCGAAGGTAGATTTCAGAGGCCGGCTCGCAAAGAATTCAATCCTCGTCGGCATCACGCATGCATGTCAGTGGTGTGCTGCGGAACGACCGCAATAATTTGTCTTCTCTTTGTTACTTTCACAATTGCCTCCTGCTGGCGGAATAGTGGATTCTAAAGCTGCATCCAAGGTGGAATGGGTTCATTTTCTACACAAGACAACAGGAGGCTGAGATACTTTGGAGTCATGACCCAGGTTGACCCGCACCCTTAGAGTGTAAAGGAGAATAATGGGCCGAAACACTTGTTCGACGGGGGGACTCTTCTGATGATTAGATTGCCTCCTGTTGTATCGCTCTGTATAGAGTTTCTTATCATATAAAATAACTCGCCATATAAACAAGCACTGCAAGACCTCGTGATTGCTTCATGCGAATTTCCTCACAAGGAACAAGTATCAAAGATAACCCTATGCTCTATGGGGAGCGGGGAGTAGATGATAAAATTATAGTATATATATATATATTTAAGCCAACATTTCTAATTAAGGTTTGTCAAATATATATATATTTTTATTCTTCCCCTCTCCTAACACAATTTTGTGTGACTCGATGGATTGAGAATTATTGCTCAGGGGCTTCGTATAAACTTCTGATGAAGTTGAAATAGCTCAGGGAAACGGAGGCAACCTGATGCTTACATCAAGAGACTGAAGATTTACGAGAGGTATTGTTTTCTCTCAGTTTTTTTGGTACCAGTTGCCAAATGTCGACGTTGGGCACCATTTATAATAGACGGGTCTAGAGGACACTGGAAGAGGCAACCTGAGCAGTTACTCCGGGACCATCAGGAACGTGCTACTACCAAACCACTCGACTGCCGAAGAGAAGGAATAGTCAAAACTCCATTGGGAATCAGCAGTGACTGAACCAGAAGCCAACTACAATTACTGCAAACTAAGTACACAGTACTGGCACAGAATACGTAATTTATTTTTTTTAATCCACCAATGAAATATTTTCCAAGCAATTTACTGGGTTTTTTGGTCTTTACAAATCGATTTTATTAATTTTAACGCTCTGGATAGAGTGATTTAATGTCTCCACCCATGTCATATCGTGTCGTTTTGTGCAACTAAAACAGTAGTTGTCGATGGTAATGGCCTATGGAAAGTTGTCAAGAAGGTCTCAGAAATTGGCTCGTTAAGAAAGAAAGAGACCTATTTAAGATAAGGACAAGAAGAAGAGAACGCGAATGCTCTCCACTAGATGGTGTTCTATAATAAATTTTGGAAAGTGTTCTTCCCTTCTGCCCGCAGATCTCGATAAATAAAGAGCCCCCAACATCTTCTAAATGAAGAATTTTACCTATATGTATACCCTTAACACAGGCAGCAGGAGTGACACATTAACGAACTATGTAATGATCATCGCGGCTATAAAGTTTATTAGTGAAATATATACACATATAGGGTTAGTAGAAAATAAAAAGAGATGATGGTGAAAGATAATTCAAACACACACAGATAAAATGTAAATAATGTAGTTAGTTAAATATGAGAGTTAACCTATGGGAATAGTGAAATAATGATAGGATATATTAAGTGTTACCTGTTGTTGTTCGTCCATCACAAGTGATGAAGACCACTCTGTTCATCCAATTATTAGGATGCTAGGATAGTCTATGAGTACAAAGGTGACTGGTGAGCCCGATGCGGGCCTGGAAGGATCTCGGACAGTGTGGGCAGGGAATGTTTGCTTCATGTGAAGGTTTTATTTCACGATCTTTTCTAGCTTGTCTCCGCTGTTCCGCTGCTGCTCTTCTGGAAGATTCGCATGCCACTGCACCTTTACGAAGAGATGTGCGCCAGGCAGTTCGGTCTTGCGCAGCAGCTTCCCATGTGTCTGGGTTTATGTCAAAGGTTTTTAATGAAGCCTTAAGCGTGTGTTTGAAGCGCTTTTTCTGGCCACCATGGGAGCGTCTACCCTTCTGCATCTCACCATAAAAGAGTATCTTTGGCAGTCGATGGTCTGGCATGCGGACTACATGACCTGCCCAGCGAATCTGTGACTGCATCATAATAGTATCGATGCTAGGGATACCAGCTCTGTCAAGAACGGCGGTATCTGGGATCTTGTCTTGCCATTTGATGTTCATTATCTTCCTGAGACAGACTGTGTTACCACACTGGTGTTCAATCTACACTCTCTAAGTGTCTCTCAACTTTCCTCCACGGTATGATTATACACAGGTATGCATAGACTCTCTGTGTAGACAGAGAATCACTTTGGAAATTGATGAGGCATTATGGAGTTCCCCTGAAGATCATTAATTTCATAAAGAAAACTTATGAAGACATGACATGCAGAGTTCTTCACGAAGGACAGCTTACAGAACCGTTTGCGATAAGAACAGGAGTGCAACAGGGATGCCTCTTGTCTCCATTTCTTTTCTTACTAGCAATAGACTGGGTTATGAGATCATAGACAACACACAACAGAAATGGAATCCAGTGGACTATGACAAAGCAGTTGGATGATCTGGATTTTTCTGATGACTTAGCTCTTCTGTCCCATAACCGTAATCAGATACAGGACAAATTGAAAACACTCGATGAGAGGTCACAGCAATTGGGTCTGAAAATACACAAAGAAAAGACAAAAATAATGAGAATAAATGCAGGTAATGATAACAGGTTTGAACTTGAAGAAACACCAATACAAAATGTAGAATCGTACACATATCTTGGCAGCAATATAGACAAAGTTGGAGGGACAGACAGTGATATCAAGCAAAGAATACAAAAAGCAAGAGGAGCTTTCACTGCATTGGGAAATATATGGAGATCAAGAGTAATCGGATCCAACACGAAAATAGGAATCTTCATCTCAAATGTGAAGTCAGTCCTATTGTATGGCTCTGAGACACGGAGAACAACAAAGACAACAACCAGAAAGCTACAGACTTTCATAAATGGGTGCTTGCGTAGAATAGAGGGATTAAAATGGTATGACAAGGTTACCAACGTGGAACTGAGGACAAGAACTAGACAAGTGCCAGTGGAACAAGATATGAGAAGAAGACGATGGCGATGGATAGGACACACACTGAGAAAAACTGTTGATAACATTACAAGGCAGTCCTTGTTCTGGAACCCCCAGGGCAAGAGAGGCAGAGGTAGACCAAGAAGTACACGGAGAAGAGAGCTGGAAACAAAGGTGAATATGATGAGGAGAACGTGGAAAGAACTTGAGATGATGGCACGTGACAGGAGGACTTGGCATGTGTTTGTTGAAGGCTGTGATGCTGCACTGTAATTTTGTCCTTCAACCTGCCCGATTCTGTCGTCTATTTTGTATTTTCACTATTTTTTGTTCTCATTTGAATATATATCGTGTTTAGTATTTTTATGTAGGTAATTAATGGGGTCGTTTTATGATGGTAGGTTTATTTTACACTCGACCAGTTTTTCTTTCTTCTGATTTTCCGTTGTTTACGGAAATCGCTATTTTTCGGGCACGCCTGTATGACGCGTCAGAAACGCACGTGGACGTGATGCAATTTTGGACACGCGGTCGCGTTGTTTTCAAATTTGATTGGCGTAGCTCGTAGTATTTTATTTTTCTAGCGTTTCCATTGGTCCGAGGGAAAGCTAGGGTATGCGTAGGAGAGAACACGCGGGGGTGGCCCCGGTGTGTATAAATAGCCAGTTAAATGGCGGGCAAGTCTCTCTGAAGAAATATTGCCGCCGGTCGACGTCGATTTATCGTCTCCACTGTGGGAAAAACAGCGATAATCGGTATGTAGTAGTTTTGTTATCGTTTTAATTATTAGTGGGTTTTTGAGAATTTCGCCCGTAGTTAACTTCTTCGGGGGACATTAACTTTTAAGTTTTAAAAACGATAGTGCCATCCATTATCATTTTTGAAGAACGACGTAAATGTAACAGTGTGCTTATTCTTTCTATGATTTTGGCAGTTGATAGGAACGTGTGAAGTTATAAGCTACACGTGTGCTCATATTTGTAGAATGTTATGTACAACCGCCATTTATTCCTGTGTATTTACAAATGTAATTTTATTGGGAATCGATTGTGTGTACTAAATTTTATTATGCGTTAAATGTAAGAAATTCAGTCGGAGAGTAAAGATGTATGTTATAAGTGAATTATACTGCTTAGAGGTGTAAACTATTCCTATAGCAAGATTTAATTTAATGTTGGAGTAAGCCAGGAAACCGCATGTGTAAATGTTAAAAAGGAGGCCACGGGATTTCGGACAAAGGATTTCCTAGTTTGAATGTTTGGACACGTGGATAGCCACGCGTAACAAATAGATAAGAGGCAGACAGGTCGGGAGGTTTCTGTTTACTTACCTGGCAGATTATAGTTGAGAGAGAGGGGGAAAGGAGTGAGAATGACGAGACACGTGAATAGAAATATTTTATGTATCGGTTTTTCCAGAACGAAAGAAGGGGAGTGGGAGGAGAGAGATTTAGGTGCCACGTGGGTAATATTATTTTTATGTATTGTTGTACATGACGAGAGAAGTACTGAGTAAGGGAGTTATAAAGATTAATGGGTTAGAGAAGCGTTGTGGTGGAGTTGGTATACAATAGACGCATTTTCTTTTAATTTCAGCGAAT
Source organism: Oreohelix idahoensis (assembly GCA_024509875.1). Lineage (NCBI taxonomy): Eukaryota > Metazoa > Mollusca > Gastropoda > Stylommatophora > Oreohelicidae > Oreohelix > Oreohelix idahoensis. The sequence continues at coordinate 6,129 of JAMPIV010004080.1, forward strand.
CACGGCGAAACAGTGGGGGAGCATAATTTTGTCAATTAAAATTATCCACGGCAAAAAGACATATCTCAGGGTCAGAGTACTCGAGTTATCGTCAGGAGCAAAGGAACACAACCTAAACGGTCTATTGCAGTGAAGTTCAATTCTTCAGCGAGACTGGTTTCAATTGCGTACAGCCGGAAATCAAGGCTGTGTGTTTTTTTTCCTCTAACTCCGGAGCGGGTTAAAAGAGGGAAGCTATTCAGCAGCAGAGAAGTTTGTCGACATTTAATCAAGTACCTCATGCTTGACGCCAGATCTTCATCATCATCATCGCAGAATTCAGGAACAGGTGACAGGGTTAAAATACCTGGATCTTGAAAGTAACGAGAGAAGAGCGTAACGGAGACGCCGCATCATCAGTCGTCGAGTGTTAGAGAGACACTGAGACCAAGAGAGAGGGAGAGAGAGAGAGGAAAGGAGGGAGAAAATAGACAGGACCGGTAGGGTCTGTTCATTATCCATTGAAGGATAGACACTGAGCCATTGTGTTACTCCAAGTCTATTATTTTAGCATTTCCAGTGGTGTTAGATAGTGGCGCATATCGCCTACCAAGTTGGAAGCTGTGTAGACGTTTTCGTTGAGGAAGAGTCAACCGGACTGAGACAGTAGAATCTTATTTGTGTTAGAGAGTGGAGGGTAAAGTGGACAGCCCCCACAATAGTAGAGTTATTTAAATCACTAATCATTTTATTGTTCCTCAGCAGGGTGACAGAAGGAGTGAATGTGATTTGGGGTTTTTTCTAGTGTCTATCAATGTACTTGTTACGTTGTTTTCAGGCCGTGCAACAGTGCACGCTAATTTTTTTGTAATTGATGTATGATGAACTTTAATGTTTTCTGTGTGTAAATAAATTTATATATTTACTGGATCAGCTTCTACCCTTTACTATACTTACTCTATGTTGTCTGTATAGTGATGTCTGTGGTCGTTTTATACACCTTATCTCCTTGTGTTTAAAGGTAGTTAGAGGAGGGTGAGATTATAGCCATTTCGAAGTCACGAAGCGGCAAGGGGAGAGGCAAATCATGGTTCTATCCCTTGAGCCAATAGTCTCATCTGTCCACAAGCATGTCAATTTTCATCTAATTCTATCTTCTCAGACTTTCTCATACTAGGGTCTTGCTTTCATTCAGGCAAACTCTAATAAACTTTAAAACCACTTCGTGACAAAGGCCTTTGCTCCTTTGGGGGTGGAGGGTTATGAATGAATGCATAGACTGTTCAATGTAGGTGTGTGGTACGTCGTGTAGGGTATCTCGAAGACGAGTACGTATAGCTGCAACTCTTGAGTAGCTGAACCTGTTGATTTGAACTAGATATCTTGCTGAATCAACTTGTGACTAAGCGATCTTTGTATATCATCAACTTATAAGTATGTACTTTTGATTCAGGAAATACGCGTATAAGTTAGTTGAACTTGATATATGTCTATGCGAAACAACTTGTGAATATGTAATCTTGATTCATAAAATACGCCTTTGAGTGAGTTGAACTTGATATATAGGAGAATCAACTTGTGAGCACTTGATAACCGGGTGAATAAATGTTGCTCCCCCAAATATGAATAAAGTTATTTAGGTTGTCATAAACACATAATACGGTTGGGCATATCAGGTTTTTGTGTACAGTGTAGGAGGTGTGGTTTTGGCAAACAGGGAAATACCCCGTCGCCAAGGCCGTGTAAATTGTTTAACTTTTACGTCGATGTAACTTTTTCGTAAATGTTTGGAGGGACCGGCCCTTATCACTTACACATTATCATTTTTTCTAGACCCAGCCAGAATAATAATAGGAATATACACATACATATATACACACACACATATATATATATTTATGTGTGTATATTTATGTATACATATATAATGTTTTGTGAATGAGATAGAGACTGCCACCAAGAACGTATGTGGCTCTATTTTGTAAACGCACCCGGCCACGGGCTAGAAGACATTAATAGTTCATGTAAATTCTTCGGGCGAAAGGACCCTATCTCGGTCTACCTGAGCAGTCAGCGAGATAATGTTAAACAAGCCTTGTTTGCATGGATGCCGGGTCATCGTACAACTGCAAGCCTTAAAGTATGTGTGTGCGAGCAGTGAGGTACTATGTACACCGGAGCAGAAGGAAGTTGTAAGCGTATGCAAGTGTGTAAATAATAATGGTTATAACTTGCTTAAGGGCTAATCAGGTGTATGTGTATATGTCTTTTTTGAAGACGACCGCCGGTAGAGTTCTACAGTCAAACAAATAGGGAAGCATTGCCTTTTTATTTAACACCTAGAAACAGGAGTCCCAATCTAGCAATACCCACCCGACCATTCAGCTACCTAACAACGTTTTCTCCAACTGTGCTCGCAACGTTTATTCTTTCAGTGAGCTGGATAAATGCTCAGTCTTATGGCAATACCTTATGTGAGTTCTCAGTCAGCATCAGGCTAGAACAAAATAGAGCACATATCTAATCTGCCTCTATTAACAAGCCCGTGTAGCACCTGCTATAGTGGAAATACTTAGAATTCATCCTGGTCCCCTCGCCAGACAACCCCAGTAATGTACACTTAACGATCAGAGACAAAAGTTGATTCTTGTCATGTCCTCAGACCAGTGATAGTAGTCACAGCGGAGTAGATGTGAATTTGACTTTGTGTGTAACCGTCTAAGGATTTAAACCTGCGCGGCTACTCAGGACAGCGTACGTCAACCGACAAACTGGATGTACTTGTCCTTCATGTGGAAGTGTTGTTTCTGTTCAGTGTTGTGACTGTGTAATTGCGTGTTTTCATATTCCTTCTTACACTTTCTTCTTTAACACTCTTTCTTTTCTTTTCTTTTTCTCTCAATCACATTGTTGTTTATTCCATATGTGATGCCATACAAATTATTTAAGTAAATTTTCTCCTTGATTGTTACATGTAGTTATTTTATTCCTTGATAGATGTTTTTTGCATTGGTTATTTATCTTTTCAGTTGTACGATTTAGATATTTATTAACTCGAGACAAAAGATTTGATACTAGACAAGCAGTTTCCCAAGTTTTTATGTGTCCTCTTTGAATCTGTATAATCTAGACATAGAGGGAAGGAGCGCCTTCATCGAAAAAAAAAAACAACAACAACTAGAGCGGAGGTGGAAATCAAGACTGAGGTATCTTAGTAACCTGGTATCTTGGTTGATGAATGTCACGCATATAGAGAATCGTTATCATTGATTCTGTTTATCATATTCTGTTTGTGCATCTCACTTCAATTTTTACACTCAAGCTGGGAGCCTGTGCCTTCCACATTTACATTTACATATCCACCCCGCGACAAACAGTAGCACATATAGGTGTTTCCCTTCGTAGTCTTATAGGAAGGAACGCTTTAGAACATCGCAGATTTTGGAACTACTTATACCATTAGAACGTGACCAACCAGTTATGATTTAGAAATGGAAGAGGGTGCATGGACGCGCAGTATTTGCACTAATAACACATAAGGAAGGGAAACCCGAGGCCTGTAAAGTATTTGCACTAAAGCAGCCTAGTGAGAAAACTACAGACTGTCAGTAAGAACTTTGAATATTAATATATATGTACAGACTATATTCCTTCATTTACTTCTCTTAAACTGCTGTTATCTAAATCTACATACTGTTTATGCCTTTATATTTTGCGCCTGACATAAATAAAATAAAATAAAATAAATCTGCACAGAAAGAACACGAGCTCGTGTTATTTTGACATTACATTTCTACAAAGTTGTGCTGTGTTATATGTGCAAGTGCGTTTTTCTCAGGTCGCAAATAAAATTCTTACTTCATCTCCTCCAATATCTTTTTGTGTATTAGCCGTATGGAGACAGCAGATATGTACTGAATCAAAATAAGACAGTGAAAGTTGCATACAGCAGTGTTTCCAAAAGTGTGGTACTTTATCATACTATCTCTAGAATCCATCATTCATATATCCACTGTCCTGTCAGAATGTTTGTTAACATCATTATTACTTACGTAATTAATTTATACGATTATTGCTTGTATAGAAAGTATATATGGTATACATTTTATTATTTTTATTACACACACACATATGTATATATAGCATAAATGCACTAGTATAGATAAAACAGTGCAATGAAAACACTAAACCCCCCCCCCCCCCCCCCTCCCAAATTATATTAGCCCGAGAGAGGTACGCCTGTAAGACTAAACTTACATTGCTGTAAGGTTGGGGAAACACTGGCGTAGCGGACCACATAAAAATGTACACCAAGAAAAGCTGGGTGATCTTTCCAGGGGTCTGTATTTGACATTTTCTACGGCGACATTTTGTACAGCAAATACCCCCACGCGAAATGTTCAAACCGGGTTGTCATCAAATGTATGCCTTCACAATACTAGCAGATTTACTTCTACACACTTGAATCAACTCGGAGCTTTTAAATCAGATCACGAACGTGACGGCGCAATGTCGACACGCGCAAAATGAATTATATGTTCCCCTGTATTTGAGAATCTGATTTTTTATATTTAAACATGAGAAGTGAGCTGAGATAAAAGTTGCCACTGCAATACAAAGTTGCATCCCGGTGGTATCAATTGTTTAACATTTGCAGCGTTTTTTTTTTAGTGTTTGATCAAATTCCGTTCAATTCTTAAACAAGCCAGCATTCCCTAATGTATCAGAGTTTACCAAGCGTGAGGTAAAGAAGCTTGGTCGATGAGGTTATTACAAACTCGTCGAACCGACGTTCGTTGTTTTTTGTTTTTTTTAACAATGTGATTGTTTATTTTGCAGAAAGCGGCGCTTCCATTATATGAAGTTGACATTTGGTTTTCTTATTTCTATGCTTCGGTAGTTTTGACAGGCATCGTTTCCAATTATAGTTCAGTTTCAGCGTCAGAATTTTATGCACTTTTTTTTTTTTAAAGTTATTGTTATTGTTGAACAGAGTTGACTCCGGGCAAACCCATAGGTGCTCAGTCTGCCTCAGCTTATGTCGAAGTGTATGAATGCTAACTATTCCTGCTGCGCGCTGGTTGTATACACGACGAACGCATCTTCCCATACGTCTATCCCTGCTAGCCTTACGTTTGATGCCAAATTCGAACAATCTTAACCTTGTTGATTCATCTACTGCAGTGTCGTTCTCTAACAGGCGATCATTAATTGTCGTCAGTATTTCTCACTTATCCATATCCAGTATCCCCACTATCAGTGCTCTTGAAGCTGGCCTATCAGCTCTCAGTATATTTTAAAATTATAAACCTCTTTGTCACGGATTGCTTCCCATGCTTTGCAGTAGTTGTCCAACAATGGCCTAAACTCAAGAGTATCTAAATGGGTCGTCAAAGGTGTTTACCTTCGCACAAGATTACTCTTGGCAGCGATGTAGATAGAAGTGTAATGGCGCTTCTATCCGAAGGGAATCTTCACAAGATAATTCAGAAGTGGAAAACCATGCGGCATAGCGCTGAGCAATGGTTAACTTATATCTGTCCGTCGCCTTTTGTGAAGGATTTAAGCAATGGTTTTTAGCCGGTTCAAGCCCCCAGCTGAGTTAATTCAGCGAATTTCCTCTTATAAAGGTATAGCAATGTTTAGAGGTAAATATATATATATATATATATATATATATATATATATATATATATATATATATATATATATATATATTTATATATATATATATATATATATATATATATATATATATATATATATATATATATATATAATATTCTGGCTCGTACGTTTGCTTTCACACATATAAAAACTGAAGCGACTATGATTGTTTAGTTTTAAAACAACATGTAACAATTTTAATAATGAATTAGTCTTTAACAGTTAAAATAAATATAGAAAGATTGGTGGAATTTTGCTGTAAATACAAGTTTTCGTCACGGAGACGTAAGGTGAGGATTTATAAAGTCTGTTGCTTTTGCCTGTTTTACACGAATCTTAACTCTAGGTGAGTCCTGTCGCCGTGGTTTCCGTCACTTCTTTTTGGTAATGAGTGCACTTCTCCACATACTAGCGGCGTCGTAACGTTAGTACTTCAAACCGCCTGATGCTGGTAACCACGTACGTTTAGAAAAAAAAGAAAAACAAATGCCTCTTCTAAGTACACTGAGTTAGACGCTTAACAGGCGCATCCTCTTGCTGTCCACCCACCAATGTTAATCTCTCAGAAGAATTAAATTCTTGAGTTTACACAGTGTAACTCAGGAAAGATGAATAGAAATCACCACTGTTCCTCTGGGTATTAACTGGGAAAATGTGTCTGGACAGCGAATAATGATTTGTGGCTGAACATTAACAAGTAACATGTATCTCATAAAATGATATGCTACACTTGAGGCACATGTGATGTAATCATCACTCATCACTGCTCCAGTCGGAGTCTGGGGTCACCTCTGCTGTCGGATTTTCCGCACGACTAGCCAGAAACAATCACCAGCGCTTGCTGTAATGGTTTATGAATATACTTTTTTCGTTTGTTGAGGTTGTCAGCTTCATATATAACCACTTTGCAAGAAAACATGTTAATTCACATTTGTAAAAGAAATGTTCACAACTTACCCCAAGATTTTTTTGGTTATACGCGATCTCCTTGCACAGGTTTCGGATGGACACGAGCTATTTCGGTGCATATGCTCTCGAATCAATTTCGTCTGAGAATTTTTGAATCCCTTCTTATGAGGGGTGTTCTGCAACACACTTGGCCTGGGAAACTAGTAATTCCTCTTCGACTGGTGTTCTGCGATACACTTGGTCTGGGAAAGTTTCTCTCATGACGGGTGATCCAATTCCTAGGTTTCCAGTCTTGATATTTAAAGTCCTGGCCCCTTAAGTTTTTCAGTCTCTGTATTTATAAAGGCGGGCTTCTTTTTAAGGTTTTAAGTTTCCAATTGCTTCGATCTGTCAATTATAAATATGGAATTCTAGGTCCGATCCTTCTCTTTCTGGCTGTTTGGGAGTTGCTCGTTTGAAGTTGCGAAGCTGTCTGTTCTGTGTCTCTGAGTTTGCTAGATTTTATTTTCAGTTTCCAGTTCAAATCACAGAATGTACTTCCCGGCAATCTTGCCAATGATATTCATTGTATATTCCGTTTCTCACTTCAATCCAATCGTAAGCTCTTTTCGCACTATGTGGGTTGGGGTGTTTAAATTCAAAATTTCACCCGTGTGTTTAAAATATGAAATGTAATATTCCCACGCGTGACCTCTCTATAAAAAACCGAAATATCTTCCGGTGACATCTTGTGCATTCTCACAAAAAAAATGTGTGGACTGATTACCTGTCTAAATGCCTTCCGTCAAGATTGTCTGGCCATACAGATTATCTGCGATAATCACACACAGTCGTGAAACGATTATCTCATTCATCCTTGTAAGAGACCATATTGTCAAACGAGGATCGTCTCCTATCAAAGGTGGTCTGACTGATTCAATGAGATAAACATACTACCGCTGACCGGTGATAATGACTGGGTATTGTTACGATAATACCACAGTTCACATGGCGGAACGTAAATAAGTCTGAGCAGTGGTAAAGCAAAAATGTAAGAGATAAAGATAGTCCCATTGCAGATACTTCCGTAGGGGAGTGGAGTGTCAGAGACTTCACCCTACTAGATTCAGCATAGAGCAAAATAATGAATGGAAGGGCAAATTATTGCCAAATAATAAGCGATCGGAGAGAAAAATGAAGAAAAGAAATTCTTCTTCTTCTTCCTCGTTCGTCCTGAAAAGGACGTTGGTTGCGTTGTGTCTGTTTACACCGGAGCTGCGATATCTGCGCCTTTCGGCCGACACATCCGACTTCAGCACGGCATTTCTTTGGCCCTGATTTGCTTTCCCTCTTCGATCCCTACTCTCTCACCCAGACTGTTATATGCAGCCTGTTTCCAATACCACCACGTGGAGGTGAAGTAGGGTCTTGGTCAGCTCTGGTTTGCTGACCCTGACGCAAGCAGTCAAGCTATGGGTCGCTGACTGCATTATCTATTGCTGCATCTTTGGGTCCCGAAGAAAAGAAATGATACTGCCGTAGTAGCTAAAGGTGTAAGAAAGCCACCAAAAGAACACGTACAAACGTTTTTTCACACTCTTCGTCTTTTCCTTTTTCGTTCGCTCTCATTTAACAATACTGTTTTCTCTCATAAAGTTAACAGTCTATCATCATGCTTCTTTCATATTAAGGGAAAGGTAGCCCCAAAGCAGAAACTGCCGTAGGTGAGTGAAATGTTAGAGACTGTTACATACAAGGTCCAGCTGTATTATTTCCTTGCTGCCTTTGCCTTCCCTAACTCAAGAACATTTACAGACTGGGGCGTGACGTTACGGGGCTGCGATCCGGGAACCAGATAAGTTGGGCGCTAGAGGAAGCGCTCTAAACACTTGGACAATCAGAAACTCTTCTTACCACATCTATTACTGTTATAAAGTTATCCATCAATTCTCGGAAATCAGAGGAATAAAGAAGACAATGAAAGATCTTGAGAACATGACATAGTACAGGAGTACTTGACATGAGTTTGTTGGAGGCCTATGTTTTTGGAGAGCCAAATGGTAGCGATGATGTTGATGATGATGATGATGTAAGTAAACATACTCATACATACTATATATCCGTGTTACCAGCTCAGCAGAAGTGAACAAGTGGTAATCTTCAGACTTCGCACAGGTCATGATAGATTGAGATACCATCTATTCAACGAATTAAAGATAGGAACTACTGATGAGTGTGACTGTGGCACCGATAAAATGACTGCCGAACATCTGCTTTAAAGGTGCCCAACATATGAGGAACAGAGAAAACGCATATGGCCATCACCAGTACCATTCGTGGAGAAAATCTACGGAGATGTCAACAGTCTCAGGCTGACCACTGCTTTCTTTGAACTTATTCAAGTTGACATCTGAGGGTGAACTTTGAACTTATTCAAGTTGACGTCTGAGGGTGAACGAAGAAGAGGAAGAAGATACATACTGTATTACATATATTAGATTTAACTGTCTCATTAAGACCCCTATCATTCATGATTACTCAACGACACTAAAATAACTCAGTGATGTCATGAGACCATATCACAAAAGAGGGGGGTGAACAGTGTGAAGAACAATTATGTACTCTTTAGCGCAAAAATGTGTCATCTGAAGTGAGCTCCCGCTCACGCAAGTGCTGGTATCGGGTGCTAAGAATGCCAGTAAAAGTCGTATTTTCGGAAGTCGCGCTGATTTTAAAGCGGATTGGTGTCGGATTCAGGAAAGTTAATTAATTGCTTAGTAAATCGAATTTCACCACACGTCATGTTAGAGAGATTCGATTTTCGGACATTTGTGAATAAGTGAGTTGTAGATAGTAGCTATTGGATACAGAAAGAGGTTGTTGCTTGCGTTGATTCAACTAAATTGTATCAATATTTATATAAAGCATGAAACTTCACCCACAGAAATGTAATTGGCTTTTATAGTCAAGAGCTACGTCTAAAGGCAGGACAATGTGGAATGGATATGTTGCTCCGACGGATTTCTTTATGCGCTGCTAAATTAATAACCTTTTGGCTCACAATTTGCTCTGTCTAACTGTACCAACTCCTTAAGATGACGCTCGTGTTTGAACAATTATGTACTGACGTCTGGTATCAGTTTTGTGCCCATGTCATAAAAGGTAAAGTTCCCATTGCAGATACTGCAGTAGGGGAGTAAAGTGTTATAGACTTCATATGCTAGGTCCAGCTTCTAGAGATGGGGTGACCAGCTTCCTTTCTCGCTGTCTTTGCTTCCAAAACTCAAGAGCAGTCACGTCCCCATTTACAAATAGGTAGATCATAGCAGGACACCACCGTGTTTCGAACTCGGTACACTTGCCGCGAGAGGCCAGCGCTATAACCACTCTGCCATTCTGACGCTCGTCAATGTCATACCTAAGCCTATTCCTCGTTGTAACGTTTGAGAAACAGTGAGAGAGAAATGCGATAACGGAAAGCTTACTAGCCTATGCATGCTATCAAGCGACCGAAGAAAACTGACTGATCAGCTCATCAGTACTCTTAAGTTCCCTGTGAATTTTAGACCTTGAACAAATTCACGCCAAAGCATTTCTATCTTTAGCCATCCTCGTGTCATTTCAAATACCTTCCATTGTACAACAACTGAGATTTGAGATCGCTTTGGCACCGTATCATACAACAGAACACGCTGCCAATATTTCATAAAAATTAACACTTTCTATGAACTCTTCAACCTGTCCTCATCTACGGCTCATGTAATCTTCATTTCCTAGTGACTCCCTATGGGGTGTTTTTTTCAGTAAATGCACTGTTGTCATGTGACACATATTTCGAACAACAACCTACATCGGACTATAAGAAAAAGACTCCTGTGAGTAAACATTTGAAACTCTGGAACACCGATAGCCAACGCAGGAGCTTTGGGGATCTACTTTAAAAATACAAATCTCTCTAAAAAATCTACCTTGATAAAATCATGTCTGTTTTCAGATTTTGGACTAATGTATATTTATTAAGTACAGCCTATATGAAACTTGTATCTCTACCGGGTGATCTTCTTCTTGCTATTCAATCAAAGGAGCGGTGAAAATTCAAACCAAGTGATATTTTTCTAAATGTTAACTTCACTTCCAAGAAAATGTGACTTTCATATTTTCTACATTTTACGAATAAATTTAATTTTAGTAAACTAACTCGTGGATTTTCGCCGAGAACACGGAAAAATTATCTTTATTCCCGGGAGTGGTCTAGTTCGAAATTTTCCTGAATTAAAAAGTGCTCTTTTTTCCCTCACTTCGTCGCCTAAAAATCGACCAAATCTACCCTGGTATCTACTGGTCGGCGACCCCTGCTTCAATCCATTTCCTCTAATTAATATTTTGCTATATTTAATGAAGTCTCAATTACGAACAAATACGACAAGTAAGATGTGGTATAGATACATATTAAAAAGAATTGTTGTTCGCATGCTTTCACTGTATTAATATTGTTACCTTGGGTTCATAGGTAGTTGTAAATGTTATCGGTAACACATGTTGTTAGGTCATGCATTGTCATGTATAACATTCAAAAGTAAAGGCAGTCAGACCAATTTGACATAAGGACGCTAAGTCCATCGCACAATTATCACGATTTTTAATTGACGATATTTACAACACGGAGTACTTCACACATTGAGACATTTGTATAAAAATGATGCTCCATAATAAATAGATTATCTCCGGCAGTAAGCATTGATGAACTATACAGCTGGGCCGTTAGTAGAGGTCAAACTGTCTGCAAATAGTCCGAAACGACATTGTCATGAATGTTAATATGTATTACACAGTTAAGTACTACCTTCTGTCTACCGTGCGTGTTACAGTAACTCAGAAACGATTCTTGAAGTCGAGTCAGTACATAATCTGACAATAAAATAGTAGAATGAACGGAGCTCCTAAAAACACACACTGTCCACTAGGACGAACACCTCGCAAAAGTCAAAACCCCGAACGTTAACCATTCGTTTTCAACCGCAGAAAATGCCTAAGTCATACACTAATTTAAATAATAATAATAAGCTCTCACAATAAGCAGAAGAGAAAATATCACGCCAAAAGAACATCGGGAAGAAAACAGCAGAGAGGCCTATGACCTTCTCTTTTGCGTAAAATAAAACCACCTAAAGTGATGCATTCCCAAAGTCAGTTTATGACTGAAGGGGCAACTAACTCTACTATTACTACTACTACTACTACTCACTACTACAACTACTACTACTGCTGCTGCTAGCTGCCAACACGGCTATTTTGTTTATGGTTAGGGGGGGGGGGTGTGTAGCCGGTGCGATGCACCGGCGATTTAGGATGACGAATACGATATAAAAATAATATTTTACAAAGACAAAAACAAAACGGAAAAATCGGCAGTAGCAGCTAGGATTAAGTTAAATAAAAGTATTAGGGTAGTAACTGAAATATAGATCACAATGACCCAGACATGTTGTCAAAAAAAAGTGATGAATAAGTTAATTCGACATACGTGACCATCCTGATATTAAACGACATAAGTAGCAAGGTCAATTAGATATTTAGTTTGAATAGTAATTTTGGATTTAAGTTTGAATAAAACTAGGAGGCGAGATGACCGCACGAAAAAACAGAGCACAAGAAACACAAAATGTGACAAAACTGACGAGTGGATAGACTAATACTTGACTGAAAGATTACATCAGCAGCGTTTCTAACATTATATAGGAAAAGTCCTTCACTAAGTTAGATACTAGCAACTACAACAGGTTTTAGAAACGTTCCCCGCACCCCAAACAATTTTAACGAATAACCTATAAAATGGTCAGAAAACGGACTGACACGAGGGTATGTCTGTCGGCCGTGAGACTGGCGGGAGAACGGTTGCTGGAACATCTAGGAGGGATAAAAGGGACAGACGGAGCAGAGACGGGCCCGCAAAAGAGACATAGATTTAGAGGCCGTAGTGCGTGTGGCAAGTAGGGACACCCTTTCGGGCAGAAGAATTCAAAAATTCGTAGTTAGAAAACAGAAAATGAGTAAAAGATCTCTTCAACAGACTGCAAGTTTCAACAAAACCCGCACTACGTGTGTTTTCGGCTCACGTTTTCTAAACCAGGAGAGGTAAACAAATTATGCATCTTGTAAAATTTATAATCCTGCTCCAACTAGAAAGTCTGAAATATATTTTAAAAGTATAGAGAAACATTCAGCTTCGTAATACCTAAAAGACTTTTTAATTGGCTGCTACCAGAGATATTCAAATAGCATGAAGAAACTAACTTCTGAATGCAACTCCACATGGTCTGGTCATTAATTGATCAGTCTTCCCTAACTTAGTTGGAGTCACCAAGACTGGACGGCTCAGTGACAGTGTATCAAGGTCAAGTCTAAACTTAAGGGCTTTCTTCCCTATATGAATTTTTAAAACCGCTCCTGGTGCAATCTTTTCTGTCCCCCACGTATTAAAACTGACTTACTCTCGGCACTTATTGACCATCTGTCTGGTCATTGTGAATCTATTCCTGAAATCCCAGTTTTACCTTCCCTAATACTTTTATTTAACATAACCTAGCTGATACTGCCAGAATTTTTCTGTTTTTGTTTTTGATCTTTTGTAAAAATATGCTTTTATCGTAATTCGTCATCCTATAATCGGCGGTGCATCGCACCCGCTACACACCCCCCCCCCCCCTAAACCATAACTAAATAGCCGTGTTTGGCAGCAGCAGCAGCACAGTAGTAGGTAGTAGTAGTATTAGTAGTAGTAGTAGTAGTAATAGTAGAGTTAGTTTTGCCCCCTTCCAGTCATAACTGTCTTTTGGGAATGCATCACTTTAGGTTGGTAGCCTCTCTGCTGTTGTTCTTCACCGATGTTTCCTTTTGGCGTGATAATTTTCTCTTCTGCTTAGTGTGAGAAGCTTATTTCAGTCCGTAAGGAGTCACCGGCCGCCGCTTGGTGCGATCGGCAAGCTTCGTCTCCTCCCAGGTTTGCTGGATTTAATGGCCCAGTGGCCTTCGCTGTCTCTCTTGTACATATCTATTGAACCCCAGCGTGCTGTCGTTCGACTGGTTTCTTCCTGCCATCCTTGCCTGCTGCCCATAGAAAAATATATTGGGGGGATGCGGCAAGACATCGCCAAGCCAACGTAGTCAGCCGCCTGTCCAAAGCAGTGTATAAACATGCTTTGAAGGCCCATCAACTTGACAGCACCTCGACATTTGGTTCACCTTTCCCTTCCACGTGTTGGCAGAAACCCCTTGGTTGTAGAAAACTTTCCCCTACCTAATTCCTTATGAAAGGAAATACAGAAATTTAGAATTCTTTTGCGCATATGATAAAAGAAACAAATAGAATAATTTATTTATCACACAGGAAAACTTTATTCGGTACGTAACAACATTGTTAGGATCATAAAGATTTGGTTGAATATTTCTCTGAAGGTCAACAAAGTTTTAAAAAATCCCCATACAGAGACTGCCGCAGGCGAGCGAA
>JAMPIV010004081.1:0-56884 GCA_024509875.1 Oreohelix idahoensis
AGAACATCGTCATTGATGATGAGGTGAACACCAGGATCTCCAAAGCCAGCAGCACATTTGCCAGACTATACACCAACGTTTGGCATCGAAGTGGCATTAGTCTACAGACAAAGCTGAAGGTATACAGAGCTGCGGTGCTTCCAGTGCTGCTTTATGCATGTGAAACATGGACTGTATACAGGCGCCACGTAAAAAAGCTCAACCACTTCCATACAGTCTGTCTCAGGAAGATAATGAACATCAAATGGCAAGACAAGATTCCGAATACCGCCGTTCTTGACAGAGCTGGTATCCCTAGCATCTGTGGTAAAGTGGGATATTATAAATATTTATAGGGGACTTAGTGTACTGACTGAGATCAGCTGTGAAGGTATCTGTATCTAATAAGTGTAGTGTATTACAGATGACCTTACTTGCTACCACATATTTATACCTCAGTCAGAATTATTCTGGAATATTGTGATGACTACGTTGAATGTCTAGGGTTTTGTAAATGATGAAGTGTAAGTCACAACAATAACAGACAGATAAACAATTTAATTTATTCCACCACACTTGACAACAGTTTGACACTCACATACATATAACACTCTATGAGACTATCTGAAATGAGTCACTGGTAAATTTTCAAATATCAATATGTATTAAGTACTTTTCATTAATATATAGGTGTCCTGATTCAAATACAAAGTGAACCAGGAATCACAATCAATTTTAATTACAAGTTATATGTACAGAATTTATCAATATGAATCTTGTAGTGACATATTTTATTAATATTATCTTATGTGTGTCAGTTGTGTAGTGGTACTATGAGGTAATACTGGTTTTGTTTTTTCAAGCTATGTTGTTATTTGTCATCATGACTTCAAGTGTTTGTTTCTGTTGGAACTAGTATTGGAGATGTTCTCAGTTCCGTTCATTAAAACAATTAATTTCCCCTCTTATTTTTACACAATGTCAGTTTAAGATGGGGTTACATAATGTTGAGCTCCGCTGGCCACATAGGCTTATCTTTCGTGATGGCGGCAGGAAAGGACTCCTCTGCTCGATAGCCTCCCTGTATTCTGGAGACACCTCACTGTTTGCTATATGGACCAAGGAGTATGCTGTCCGCCTCTGGATTCAGCAAAGCTCTGACCAGGTGCTGCTCAATAACTTTTGGACCACGGTCCCTGAAACAAGAAGGTTGTACCTCCTACTTCAGAACTAATTTATACTCTATTTCTACTCTGAGCACAATACATAACAAACACTGAGTTCAGAGCGGTAGGCCAACTGCTATCTTCATCTGAAACAATTTTCACCAGTATATTCCTCCCTAATGGTTATTACGCCTCTGCAATTCCAGCATTATTTCTTTCTAGTCAATAATATAGGTGTCAGTGTACTGTTTGGCAATTCCATGTAGTTTTACTTTCCTCCGACACCTTCTGTTCAGGCTGGAGCATTATATAGGCTTTACCTCATGTTCGCTACTGAACCACACATATATACAGACATAAATTATCAATTTACATTCAATTTTCATTAAAAGATATCAAATATTTCAAGCTTACCACAATTCATGGAAATAATACAGAATTACGTTGACTGGCACTGAATATAGCACAATTTCGATCTGCCGATGTCCCAGGCTTTTATTTAGAAAAATATGCACTGGCGCTCAACGCACTGGTTCTGTAGTAAGTTTATTTGCAAATGTGGTGTTGACCTGACGCCTCTAATTGACTATATTGGCAGGTCTAACCAATCATGCCATGTTTACACAGCTTTTCAAAAAAGTACTCCTACTCACGTTTCCCCTAACAACAACGAAGTAGTATTTATAGTCCGACTAATCGTGTTTAGCCTTACATTTATTTTCCGCCAATCAAATAGGAGGTAACATGTCAGCATATTTCCGTACAATGGTGTGTTGAAAATCTGCCACTGAGCGATTCTGATTTGGGTGTTGTCTGACATCCCTCACTATTTCTTTTGGCTATAATTTGGTAATTCCTAGACTATTTGCGTAACGTTTAACATATTATTTGTCAGCAAGTCCTAAGGAACCCAAAATATATAAATTTAATGGGGCTAAGGGGCTGCGTTCAAAATATGTATTTTCCAGGATAGTCGTGTAGTTTTTTTTTATTTTTTATGTTTAGAACCGCCACCTGTCCTGCTGTACTGTCAGACTAATGTCAGGATTTTAGACATAAAACAGTAGAATGTCATGTTTCCTAATAAGCGTTTTGTAAGTTTTTTTTAAAACCTAACTCTCTTGTGTGTAGTGTGTTTTTTTTTTCACTGTCGATTTGAAAAAAAGCTAGTGCTTGTGGCCTTACACGCGTGATGGTAGTAATTGTGTATCGCGCGACTGTGGTAGTATTGCCTGCGTCCCTGCTTTCAGCCCTCCCTTCTTTCTATCTTTAGTCCATCTGTCTTTCGTTTTAGGTAACGTAGTGTATAAAAAAGACATGAATGGAATTTTAAATCTAGGTCAACCTGCGTATCTCAAGGTTTTTCTTAGAAATGCAGCACATGTTTTATCGTAGAAAGCGGGGTATTGAAGCAGTAGGCTTTTACTATCAACGTGAAACGTTACAATTTGCAGACGAAGTAGAAAACAAGGGGGATTTCGAGTACAGTCATTGTGACAGCACTGTTCTTTACCATTCTTCTTTCCTTTTATTGAAGTTATTTGTTAGGCTTTACATTTACGTGATAATTTATATATGTGGATTAGAATATTTCACGACATCTCCCCTCTTAAAACAGACATCTTATGTCAGTCCTTTATTCTATATACACATAGATAAATGTAAGTCAACTTGACTTTACTCTGCTGTTGTGCTATCATGGTTTTATGTAGTTGGGTCCATTCAGAGTAGGCACTACTCATGAAATCTGCCTCAGACCTCTACAACCAATAATATTTTTCGGTTATGTTACTGAACAGCCGCAAGTGTGACTGCTTGTCTTAATGCTGCTTCACAACCCGTATTCACCATTTCTCTTCTCTGAGTCTGCGCAATGACATGTCCAGAGAACATTAGATTTTCCTCAAAATGTACGTTATGAGGAGATAACATATACCTGGTGATAGCAGAGTTTTCGTAGTGGATCCCATAATCTTCTTATTAGCCTGTATGAAACATTCGGAATATCCTCAATCAAAGAGGCAACTCAGGGATTCATTACGTTCCTCCGAATTGTTTACATCCAACAATTTTGTCTGATCTCAGGTTTTACTGGAATCTGATAGTAGCCTTTACTCAGATCCACTTTTGAGAAATATTTAGCTTTATTTAGTCTGGCAAACAACTGATTTGTATCCGGCAATGGATCCACCTGTCCTTCTGTAATAGCATTCAGTCTCCTGTAATCTATACAGAGTCTATGTTCTCCAGAGGGCTTCCTTAAGAGTACAACACCGGAACTATACGAAGATTCACTGTGTGAAATAATTCCTTCCTTCAACAAATAGTCTATCTCTTCCTTCAAAGCTTTCTCCTTAGCAAAAGGAATCGAATAGGGTTTCATACAGACAGGTGTGGGGTCTATCAGTTTCATATCATATTCCAATAAGTTTGTATGCCCTGGTCGGTCTGTTAACACCTCTGTATGAGTATCTAG
This sequence comes from Oreohelix idahoensis, assembly GCA_024509875.1. NCBI lineage: Eukaryota > Metazoa > Mollusca > Gastropoda > Stylommatophora > Oreohelicidae > Oreohelix > Oreohelix idahoensis. Next base: position 3,622 of record JAMPIV010004081.1, read on the forward strand.
AACCTGTTGCACTCTCTCTTTCTGAGTTTTCGTTAAATGTGTACTGATTTTCACCTGTGCCGCTGTCTCACAGGGGTGTAATGGATATTCAAATGATGAAAGTGGTTCCTTTTTCATCTCCATGGCAATGGACAAGGTCAACAAGTGTGTCTCTTCCTGATGTTCTCTTTCCAAATATTTCTTCAGGAGATTCACATGATAGATTTTTTCTTTCCCCTTCTTATCTATCTTATAATTGGTTCTAGACACCTTCTCTAGAACTGTATATGGACCTTGCCATCCAATTTGTAACTTATTCTGACTACCGGGTAGAAGAAGCAGTACCTTCTCTCCCACAGCCAAATCTCTGTCTTTAGCCTTCCTGTTATAATAGGCAGCATGTTTCTTCCTGGCTTGTTTCAAATTTTCATTGGCAAGTTTCCAGCCAGTTTTTTAAACGAGTGGTCAGCTCATTCACATATTGGTATGAGGATGTAATATTTTCCTCTGCCTTTTCATCAGTCCACGTTCTTAACAGCGCTTACATATGGACCTTTAATTGTGTGGACCTATTTGTCCATGCACCGGTATGGTCTCTTCCACTCGAAGCGCTATAGTGATGATTTTTCTTCCCAGAATTATCAGTCACAAAACGACCGCTACCAATTCTTTTCTTGGGGCTGTCTCCCCACTTAAAATTCTTGATGAGAGATTTCCTCTCTACATCTTCTTCCTCCAGTTTGTTTAAGTCCGATTGAGGGATTTTCGGCTTATCCTGGGGTAAGACATCTTTTTGCACTCTCCGCATAGTGGCCATTGTAAAACAGTTAATTGAAGCTTGTCCGTGAAAAGGGGCTTCCCATTCCATTTGGTCCACTTTATCAAATTTATTTTTCTTTTTTATTATCAGGCCTAATTTTGCCCCGTGGCGTGTCCAGGTCCTGATCAATGTTCCCACTTGTGGGTGTTCCCTCATGTGCTATGCTACACCTTTCTACAAAATTCTCAATGTCCCACCTTGCCTTGGGCCAATAATAATTGTGAGCCACCTTTTGGATGATGGTACCTATTTTCTCATGGTCCCCATCTGGTTTCACATGTAGGCTCCTTATTAAGTCTGCCCTATATCTTTTAGGAAGTACCAGCTGTCCCTGACCTTTGGATCTAGCTCCAGTCTTCCTATACATCAACTTGTTTTTCATGTAAAAATCTCCCTTGCCTGGAGTTGTATGACAAGTTGACAATTTCCTGAAACAAGGCTTGAGGGTCTTATCCCCAGCCTGTGCCTTCCTCATCTCTTCTGGAGTGGTATCCAACATAATATCCTCCTCCTGTCTTGAGGTCGACCTGACCTGAAGGGTGGCCATATACACAGGTTTCCTTCTGCAACGGTCAGTGTCATGATTGTCCATCTGACAATTTTTACACCACCTTTTCCCTTGGTTGAAAGATTTTCTTTCATCATATTTCCTTTCATCGAATTGTGGGTTTTTATTTTTATTGTCATACCGTGGCCTATCAAACTGGTGCTTACCTTTGTTTTGATCCCTAGGATCAAATTTATTAAAGTTCTGTGGTGCCCTAAAATTTTCCAACTGTTTCTTTTTGTTACCTGATACCTCTGCCTGAGCTGCTTGATACCTTTCAGCAACATTTAGCAACTCACCCAGCCTCTCTGCACCTTGTTCCATGAGAAACTTTCTCAGGTCTGGAGCCATGGACTCTCTTAGTTGTTCTATAAGGACCATTTCCTTAAGATCTTGGGTTTTCCCCAGAGAAGTCCATTTCTCCAAGTATGTCTCTATTCGTGCAGAGAACTGGTGATAGGTTTCACCTGACAGTAGTTTAGCATTCCTAATTTTTTTCCTATAAAATTCTGCGTTCTTTTCATATCTTAACAAAAGAGCCTGCTTTAGCATGTCATAATTTTCCTGATCACCTCTGCTCATTTTGGCAAAAACTTCATAAGCTGCCCCACGAAGACCTTGAGATAACTTTAAGCTCCACCTTTCTCTCTCTAACCCATATGTGGTAGCTAATAGTTCATATCTATTTAGATAGCTCTCAATATCATCGTCTTTCTCAACAAAATGATCTAAATGAAAATTCATAGCTGAGGTTGAGGCTCCCTGGCTAGCAGTGGCATCAGAGGCAAAGGGACTGGCACCATTTTCAGGAGCATGGCCTTGAAACTCAAACTCCCTTAGTCGTAACTCATGTTCCCTTTGTAATCTTTTATCTTCTGATTCCCTTTCTGCAGCTAATCGCTTGTCTTCCCTTTCTGCAGCCAATCTTCTTTCCTCTACTTCCAATTTCTTAGCCTCTTTGTCAGCCTCAATCTGCAACCTCTTAGCCTCAGCCTCAATCTGCAACCTCTTAGTCTCAGCCTCAGCCTCAAATTGTAACCTCTTAATTTCTTTTTCAGCCTCTATTCTCTTATCTTCGGCCAATCTTTCAGATTCTAATTTTCTTTCGGCCTCTTTTTCTAATCTTCTTTCTTCCCGTTCAATATATTTGTCACATTCAGCCGTGACATAAGCAATCATAATTTGTCCGTCCATTCCTAACTCTTTCGCAGTCTGTACAGCAGCAGATCGAAATTTTGCCAAGTCGGCCATTGTCTAACATGCAATTGTAACAATTCAATCTATCAATAATTATCTAAGGACACTACAGGCACTGAGAGCTCAACGTTATTTATTTCCACCCAAGGATACCTTTTAATTCTTTTTATTCCCAATATCTATAACAGGAGAAAGTTCAATATCCCTGGAGCGAGACCCCAATATATGTGGTAAAGTGGGATATTATAAATATTTATAGGGGACTTAGTGTACTGACTGAGATCAGCTGTGAAGGTATCTGTATCTAATAAGTGTAGTGTATTACAGATGACCTTACTTGCTACCACATATTTATACCTCAGTCAGAATTATTCTGGAATATTGTGATGACTACGTTGAATGTCTAGGGTTTTGTAAATGATGAAGTGTAAGTCACAACAATAACAGACAGATAAACAATTTAATTTATTCCACCACACTTGACAACAGTTTGACACTCACATACATATAACACTCTATGAGACTATCTTAAATGAGTCACTGGTAAATTTTCAAATATCAATATGTATTAAGTACTTTTCATTAATATATAGGTGTCCTGATTCAAATACAAAGTGAACCAGGAATCACAATCAATTTTAATTACAAGTTATATGTACAGAATTTATCAATATGAATCTTGTAGTGACATATTTTATTAATATTATCTTATGTGTGTCAGTTGTGTAGTGGTACTATGAGGTAATACTGGTTTTGTTTTTTCAAGCTATGTTGTTATTTGTCATCATGACTTCAAGTGTTTGTTTCTGTTGGAACTAGTATTGGAGATGTTCAGTTCCGTTCATTAAAACAATTAATTTCCCCTCTTATTTTTACACAATGTCAGTTTAAGATGGGGTTACATAATGTTGAGCTCCGCTGGCCACATAGGCTTATCTTTCGTGATGGCGGCAGGAAAGGATTCCTCTGCTCGATAGCCTCCCTGTATTCTGGAGACACCTCACTGTTTGCTATATGGACCAAGGAGTATGCTGTCCGCCTCTGGATTCAGCAAAGCTCTGACCAGGTGCTGCTTCAATAACTTTTGGACCACGGTCCCTGAAACAAGAAGGTTGTACCTCCTACTTCAGAACTAATTTATACTCTATTTCTACACTGAGCACAATACATAACAAACACTGAGTTCAGAGCGGTAGGCCAACTGCCAGCTTCATCTGAAATAATTTACACCAGTATATTCCTCCCTAATGATTATTACGCCTCTGCAATTCCAGCATTATTTCTTTCTAGTCAATAATATAGGTGTCAGTGTACTGTTTGGCAATTCCATGTAGTTTTACTTTCCTCCGACACCTTCTGTTCAGGCTGGAGCATTATATAGGCTTTACCTCATGTTCGCTACTGAACCACACATATATACAGACATAAATTATCAATTTACATTCAATTTTCATTAAAAGATATCAAATATTTCAAGCTTACCACAATTCATGGAAATAATACAGAATTACGTTGACTGGCACTGAAAATAGCACAATTTCGATCTGCCGATGTCCCAGGCTTTTATTTAGAAAAATATGCACTGGCGCTCAACGCACTGGTTCTGTAGTAAGTTTATTTGCAAATGTGGTGTTGACCTGACGCCTCTAATTGACTATATTGGCAGGTCTAACCAATCATGCCATGTTTACACAGCTTTTTAAAAAAGTACTCCTACTCACGTTTCCCCTAACAATAACGAAGTAGTATTTATAGTCCGACTAATCGTGTTTAGCCTTACATTTATTTTCCGCCAATCAAATAGGAGGTAACATGTCAGCATATTTCCGTACAATGGTGTGTTGAAAATCTGCCACTGGGCGATTCTGATTTGGGTGTTGTCTGACATCCCTCACTATTTCTTTTGGCTATAATTTGGTAATTCCTAGACTATTTGCGTAACGTTTAACATATTATTTGTCAGCAAGTCCTAAGGAACCCAAAATATATAAATTTAATGGGGCTAAGGGGCTGCGTTCAAAATATGTATTTTCCAGGATAGTCGTGTAGTTTTTTTTTATTTTTTATGTTTAGAACCGCCACCTGTCCTGCTGTACTGTCAGACTAATGTCAGGATTTTAGACATAAAACAGTAGAATGTCATGTTTCCTAATAAGCGTTTTGTAAGTTTTTTTAAAACCTAACTCTCTTGTGTGTAGTGTGTGTTTTTTTTTCACTGTCGATTTGAAAAAAAGCTAGTGCTTGTGGCCTTACACGCGTGATGGTAGTAATTGTGTATCGCGCGACTGTGGTAGTATTGCCTGCGTCCCTGCTTTCAGCCCTCCCTTCTTTCTATCTTTAGTCCATCTGTCTTTCGTTTTAGGTAACGTAGTGTATAAAAAGACATGAATGGAATTTTAAATCTAGGTCAACCTGCGTATCTCAAGGTTTTTCTTAGGAATGCAGCACATGTTTTATCGTAGAAAGCGGGTATTGAAGCAGTAGGCTTTTACTATCAACGTGAAACGTTACAATTTGCAGACGAAGTAGAAAACAAGGGGGATTTCGAGTACAGTCATTGTGACAGCACTGTTCTTTACCATTCTTCTTTCCTTTTATTGAAGTTATTTGTTAGGCTTTACCTTTACGTGATAATTTATATAGGTGGATTAGAATATTTCACGACAGCATCGATACTATTCTGATGCAGTCACAGATTCGCTGGGCAGGTCATGTAGTCCGCATGCCAGACCATCGACTGCCAAAGATACTCTTTTATGGTGAGATGCAGAAGGGTAGACGCTCCCATGGTGGCCAGAAAAAGCGCTTCAAAGACACGCTTAAGGCTTCATTAAAAACCTTTGACATAAACCCAGACACATGGGAAGCTGCTGCGCAAGACCGAACTGCCTGGCGCACATCTCTTCGTAAAGGTGCAGTGGCATGCGAATCTTCCAGAAGAGCAGCAGCGGAACAGCGAAGACAAGCTAGAAAAGATCGTGAAATAAAACCTTCACATGAAGCAAACATTCCCTGCCCACACTGTCCGAGATCCTTCCAGGCCCGCATCGGGCTCATCAGTCACCTTCGTACTCATAGACTATCCTAACATCCTAATAATTGGATGAACAGAGTGGTCTTCATCACCTGTGATGGACGAACAACAAGTATACAAATAAAAAGTTACTACAATTCTCTTCCAAAACCTCCCTACCTAGAGCTACCCATTGCAGAACGAACTTAAGCAGATTGACGTATAGCATAAACTGGTCTGACACTGACAAAGAACCAGCAGAGACAATCACAGGGGGGAAGACGAGGAATATACGGAGAATAAGTACTATGAGAGAAATACATACACATAGAGAGATGGATAGATTGACAGAGAGACGAGACGACTGAAAACGTGCTGTCATCACAGAGAGTCAAAGTCAAGGACACTTACTGATCGATTGAAAGCTCTATCTTTGAACCCAAAGGGGCTAGCAAACGTTTTCGATGTACATGGGAACGGGAGTTATTATGATGGTTGTGATATGGTAAAGTGCAGACACTCAGACGTCGATTTAAAATTCCGGACTCTGAAACGAAAAAAGCATTCAGAGTTTGGAGGGAGTAACAAAAATCAAAATTTAACAGCAGGTCAAATGGGAGCGTTTTAAGTTTGTGAAATGTTTTCGTGGAGCTGATAGACGGCGTGATTATGTTGTACACAAGCTCTAGAACAGTGACAGACAACCCAGGAGCAAGGAAGATCTACTTTAGAAACACTGAACTCTCTAAAGATTTACCTTGATAAAGTCATGTCTGTTTTGCAGGTTACAGACTATTTAGAGTTTGGAATAAGTGCAGACTATATGTAATGTTAAGTGGTGTAAAATTCAAATGAAATTATATTTTACCGAATGTTAACTTCCCTTCAAAGAAAAGATTGCGTTCCTATCTCAAGTAGTTCTCGATTAAAGTTCATATCTGATATACAGCTCGTGAGTTTTCACTGGGAGATCGGTTAAATTACCTTTAATATTAGGGGAAACAAAAGCAGCGCACGATGTGGAGTCATTCATTTTTAAAAAAAAATGTCCCTTGTGTTGTGAGTTCAAACTAGACACAAGTCCATCGGTTATATTAGAGCGCATGTCCTAATATTAAAATACCGTGTGATCAGGTCGTAAACAAAACTGGGTCATACAAATGTCTGGGCACGAATATGGACAGGGTTTGAGGATCGGACGATGATATCAAGATACGAAGACAAGGGGCAAGAGGGGCTTTCATTGCACTGGAAAATGTATCGAAATCGACAGAGATCGAGCCCAGCTCAAAAATATTAGTCTTCGACTGAGGTGTCAGGCCAATCTTTTGTATGACACGAAGAGCATTAGAAGAAAAAAACCTAGAAGTTAAAGGCTTTCATAAATGGATGCTTGCATAGAATACAGGATTGAAATGACAAGTTCCCCGTTGTGGAACAGAAAACGGGAACTATACGGGTGCCATTGGAACAGGAGATGAGAAAAAAGACACTGACGATGGTGGTAGGGTTGATGTTGGTTTAAACTGAATAGAGTTGTGACTTGCCTGTATTCGCAAGTACTTCGCTTGCGAGGGTAACCAACCCGCCACATCAGAACGTCAATAACAAAGCACTGGAAAAACTCCAGACTGTCCGACAATTTATCACTTCACTTGGACGCAATTGGTGAATATCACATAAAAATAATATACACCAACTACCCGGTCTTACGCTGTTCGATTAGCGCTATTTCGATATAATGCTGTTTGTAATTTATACCATATTTCTGTTATACGCTTTAAGACTTCGATCATACGCTGAGCGCTAAACTCAATGGGCGGTAGGAATATAACTTTCACATGCTCATCACGTTCATTCAGGGTGGCGGGATGGCAAAGAAGAAATGAAGCATGAGACCAAAATAGAATGCAGTTCTATGTTAATCCGTAACATTTGCTTACTCAGTTAGTCGTTTCTCTTCTACCCAGGGGTGAAGAGATTTGCCAGAGAGTGCGACATACTATTAACAGCTGTCGTCCTCCTGTCCTGGTTCCAATCTAGTCCTCAGTCCTTCAGAGAGTGTCTATTGTTGTCCTCCCATCTGACTCTTGGTCTGGATCCCTGGCTCTTAGTTTCCCATACTTGTCATTCTAGCCGATCTTCTCCAATTCTCGTAACATAGAACAAAACATTTTTTGCTTCACAGTGCTTCCTGGAGAGAAAAAGAAAGTGGCAAAGCAAGCTTGATTCTTCTTTTTTTTTCTTTTAAAGTCTCCTGAATATCTTCTGCCCCCATTGACCAAACAGCCATACCGTCCTCATGTGGAGCCAGAAGAACGTTTTCAACACCTGCAATGCCTTCTGCTAACCAGCCGCCTGTTGATGAAGACAGCTCAGATGAAAAAGCCCATTGCAACATTCCAGGCAACGAAGAGGCAGACAAACTTGCTAAAGAAGGGGAAGTACTACAACAAAATCATATAGGGATAACATATGAAATGGCTAAAAAAAACCATCAAAGCCACATTCAAGTCTAGATGGGACATCGTTGTCACGGGATTTACTCACCTTGCTGTGCAGTGACGGTTCAACAGTGGCCAAAATTTAGAGTATCTACTGAGGGTCTTCAAAGGTGTCTACCTTTCGCTCAAGATTACTCTTGACAGAGATATGAATTGAAGAATGGTGCTTAAGTTCTAGGGAGCCTCATAGGGATTTATGTAAACTTTATATCTTCCCAGACCGTCTATGAGTAAGGATTTTGCTCGTTTTGATGAGAATCCAACTGATTAACTCTGTAAAATATTACTTTACTAGCTCAGTTATAGGTGTTTAAACTGACTAGTATCATGAAATAAGAGAGAAACAAATACCCTCCTGCGTATTGGATTTCATGACACAAAATCAGGTGTCCCCTCCTTTCATTCCACCATCCCATCTGCCTCAGAACTTTACCCTGTCTGAGCATTAATGTTAATTCCAGTGAGCGGAAAACATCCATTGCATTTATATTGAACTTGTTTTCATTTACATATGCACTGGTTGAAAAGGTTTATAAAATAAGTGTGTACATCACTTTTATCACCAAACACTCCCTGCTCCATATGGAACTTGGGACTACCTCTACTTTTAGTTCTGTATGAGAAACCGCATAAAGCACTCACCAGCTCTTGCAGTGGTAGTTCATGAAACCATCATTCTATATGCTGAGGTTGCCAGCCTCGTATGACGAACATCCACTAGCAATTTTCACATGTTAATAAATGCAAAATATAGAATTATAAAATGTACAACTCGCCCTAAATATCTTTGGGAATACAGACTTCTGGCTCAGATACATAGTTTCGGCAACTTCATTAAGATGCCTCTTACACGTGGTCGGGGGTATTACTTTACAATAGACTCTGTCGTGAGACATTCTAAATACACATATATAAATTAAAAGGTAAATGTAAAGCCTAACACATAAATTCAATAAAAAGAAAGAGAAATGGTTAAAGACCCGTGCTTTCCAATAGCGTACGCCTGTGTTAATAGAACGTCATGCTAATTGAACAATAAAAACCCCTGTTTTATGCTTCGTCTGCATATTCTCACGCTTCCACGTTGATAGTAAAGCCTACTGCATCACTACACGCTTTCTACAATAAAACGTGTACTGCAATTCTAAGAAAACCTTGAGATACGCAAGCTGATTAATGACCTAAATTAATACTAACATTAATTACACTACGTTAACATAAACGAAAGGACAGATGGACTTAGGATAGAAAGAGAGGGAGGGCTGAAAGCAGGAACGCATGCAACCCTAACACGCGTCTCGCGATACAAAATTAATACCCTCCCCGCGCGAAAGGCCAGAAGCACTAACTTTTTTTCAAATCGACAGTGATAAAAAACACTACCCATACGAGAGTTAGGTTTAAAAACCTGTAAAATGCTTATAAGGAAACATGACATTATACTGGTTTACGTTTGAAAGCCTGACAGTACATCAGACACCCTAAAGTTTGGAAGTGAGGAGGTGGCAACAGCACGACTATCCTAGAAGAAAATGCATAATTTGAACGCAGCCACTTAGCCCCATTAAAACTTATATATTTGGGTGCCTTAGGACTTGCTGACAAAGAATATGTTAAGTGTTACGCAAATAGTCTAGGAATTATCAAATTATAGCCAAAAGAAAATAGTGAGGGTGTCAGACAACACCAAAAAAATAATCGCACAGTGGCATGTTTTGAAACCACCATTTTACGGGAAATGGGCCACCATGTAAAATCCTATTTGATTGGATAGAAGTAAATGTAAGGCTACACACGATTAGTCGGACTACAAATACTAATTCTTTGTTGTTAGGGGAAACGTGAGAAGGGTACTTTTTTTGAAAAGCTGTGTAAACATGGCCCGATTGGTTAGACCCGCCAATATAGGTTAGGGAGGGAAATACTGGTATAAAATATTTCAGATGAAGCTGACAGTTGGCCTAACGCTCTGAACTCAATGTTTGTGATGTATTGTGCTCAGTGTAGAAAGAGAGTATAAATTAGTTATGACGTAGAAGGTACATCCTTCTTGTTTTCAGGGACAGTGGTCTTAAAGTTATTGAGCAGCACCTGGTCAGAGCTTTGCTGAATCCAGAGTCGGACAGCATACTCCTTGGTCCATTTAGCTATCAGTGAGGTGTCTCCAGAGCCCAGGGGAGAAATCGAGCAGAGGAGTCTTTTCCTGCCGCCATCACGCAAGATAAGCTGATGTGGCCAGCTGAGCTCAACATTATGTACCCCCATCTTAAAATGACAGTGTAAAATACAATTAAGAGGGGAAATTAATTGTTTTAATATCAGGAACTGAGAACATCTCCAATACTAGTTCCAATAAAGACAAACTATTGAAGTCATGATGACAAATACCAACAGAGCTTGAACAAAACAAAACCAGTATTACCTCATATTACTACTACACCACTGACACACATAGGATACTATTAAAAATACATGTCACTACAAGATTCATATTGAGAAATTCTGTACATATAACTTGTAATTAAAATTGATTGTGATTCCTGGTTCCATTTGTATTTGAATCAGGACACATATTCATTCATGACAGCACTGAATACATATTGTTGTTTGAAAAGTTATCAGTGACTCCTTTAAGATATCCTCGTAGAGTGTTTTATGTATGTGAGTGTCACAGTGTTGTCAAGTGTGGTGGAATAAATTAAATTGTTTATCTGTCTGTTGTTGTTATGACTTACACTTCATCATACACATACCCTAGACATATAACGTAGTCATCACACTATTCCAGAATAATTCTGACTGAGGTATACATATGTGGAAGCAAGTAAAGTTATCTATAATACACTACTCTTATTAGATATAGATACCTTCACAGCTGATCTCAGTCAGTACACTAAGTCCCCCTATAAACATTTATAACATCCCACTTTACCACAGGCCGCTGACTGCTTTGACGGTTGGTGGTTATGGATCAAAGAAGAAGAAGAACCGAAGTGGATAAATAATATCATATTTTTCGCGGGTTAGAATAGGATTGAGAATACTATATTATGGTTAAGTATTTGTATTTTTTCTCCTTTACACAGTACTGGGTCAAACCCAAAATCTACCGGCGGCTTCCATATAAATCTGAGAATAACCATATAAAAGAACATTTTTACTTAGTATCTGGGTCTTCACGGTAAACCTGTCTGGGGTTGTGTTTACACCCAGAAAGAGACAGAGTACCAACCCAAAGAAATTAAGAGTGACTTTGTAACTGGGCCTATAGATCCAGATTTCTTTTCCCAATTTCATTTACATTCAGCCCGTTGTGGCGACATAACCAACATTAACATTTCCCGACGTTTGATCATTTGTGGTGTGACAAGGAATTTTTATACTGAGAGAAGTTACCTACCTGACATTCCTATGTACTGGAAATCTCAAGCTACTGACATTGTGAGCACTGTAAAATTTCTTACCCGGACTAATTAATGTGACATAAACAGAAATCCTAAATAAAAGTAACAAAGTGAACGTTCCCCGGAGAAGTGGATTTAATCTGTCTTTGAGGAGCTGGGGTTTTCTTTGCCAAAATAACACTGGATTTGCTGTGTGCGTGTGTCCTAAAGATTGTTCCAGAAGTTGCAAATCAAGTATTAGGTAAGAACGAATGAACGTGGCCACGGTTGTATGGAAAGAAAGAAAGCAGGAATGAGTAACTCTTTTATTGTATAATCCATGTACTCACTTTGTATATTTCTTACTGTGTTTTGCTAATACTGGTCAATTCCAGAATAGAATAACGTAAATACTCTGTTCTTTACAGAATAGTCAAAGTCTATATCATAGTGCTAACCTTTTGACCTTTTGGGGGTTAATTAACTTCTCTTTGTGGGATCTTGTCTCAACAGGGGGAGATAGTACTTATGGATCTATTTCTTTATTAATTCTGTACCCCCATGATGTTTTTTTTTATAGTCGATATATGATAATATATATGTTGTGAAGTTTTCTTACGGTAAATAAAATTTTCAAAAACTGTATTTACTGTGTTGGTCAGCTCGTCCCAACATCTTCATTCCATTAGTATAGTTTTTCACGTTTTGTGCGTCTAATTGTCGTCACTTATCTGTGTGTGTGTATGTGAGTGGTGGATATATATATATATTAATATATAGAAAGGGAACTGTCGGAACAACAAATTTTTTTTGTCGTAACCGATAGGCTGGGCTAGAGAAGTTTTCTCAAATCCAGGGACAGACTTTACCTTTTCACCAACTCACTAGTGAAATCTATCTGTTTACCTTATCTCGCACTGAGTCATCACCTTTGTCAGTTCTATTCAGAAGGGACCTAACATTGTTCTTAATCACCTATCGAAATCTACGACAGGGGCTATTTTGGTCTATTTAGGCCGATTTAGGGCGAAATCTAGGTAGCGTTCTTCAACGAATGAAGGAAAATGACACCTAGACGGGACAAAAAAAAAACCTAGATCTAGAAGTGACAACGCTGCCCAGATGTGTTTCGGAAGCAATCTCGTGAAATGAACTTATGTTTCCATCTGATTTGATTGTCCAGACTTATTCTTTTTTTTTTTTTTTTTTGTTCTTTTTCATTGCCAAGATATCTAGGATGTTTCTTGCATGAATCATTTTAAACATCGCTCTTTTCACAGTACTGTTATATGTCAGACTTTGTCTGCCATTTCCTGTTCATTTCATTCACCTTTTTACACTCCCCAAGGACCGAATGCCTGCAACCAGTGTTGCCACAGCTGGGTATTTTTTACTAGATCTGGGTTTTTTGGCTTCCGTCTGGGTATCTGGGTATTTTTTCCCAAATCTGCATTAATCTGGGTAAATTTGACTATTGGCATTTGCAATGTATGTATATTCTGTGTACTGAGCATTATACATTATATTTATATTATAATTGAATGTAAAAAATTATGTGCTATATATTTTTTATTTCACTTAAATTTAATTCTTGTTTTTAACCACATCAATGACGTTGTTTTTTGACTCATTTATATTAACTATCTATTTCTTGTTATTCTATTAATGGCTGTCATCTACAATACTCAGTCATTTTTGCGATGTGTTTTAAAGTATTCTTTTTAAATTTTAGACTTAAGCGATGATGAAGGTACGCTAGGTAGTTGTTGCAGCATGACGACACACACGCCACCGCGTAAAAAAGTGAAGCCATGGTATCAGCAGGCTTTTTGTGCGGAATGGCCAACAGACAGCGAACTGAAGGATTGGATAAAGCCGGACTCTGGCAATCGCTATGCTGCGATTTGTACGGTCTGTTCCTGTACATTAACTAATGCCAACAAAACAGCTTTATTGACACATAAAAGCACACAGAAGCATATGAAAAACTTCGAAACCAAAAGCAAAACTCTGAACATTAAAAAGTTTTTCATCAAACCAAAAGAGCCCTGTCTCCAAGACAAAATTGCTAAAGCAGAGATACTGATGTTGGCTTTCATGGCAGAACATAATACACCATTTTCGCAAGCTGATCATTTGATTGAATGTTGCAAGCAGATGTTTCCAGACAGCACAATCGCTCAAAAAAATGTCACTGAAGCTCAACAAGCTTTAGTGTTAAACAATTTCCAATAGAATACTAGCCAAGCAAGCAGTTGCCAAAGATGTAGTTTGTCATAAGTTTAATCCTAGTAAAAGCATGGTTGAAGATGTGCGTGAATGACGTTGTCGGCAGAGATATGCAAAGATTTTGTAACTCCACAATCAAGATTCCACGTTGTCAATTCATGCATATGATCTTGACGAAGGAGAAGTTGTCGACACGGATGCCAAGTCGCTGACAAGTGACAATTTTCAACAGTAACAAGTTACAACTAACATTTTATATTTCATTTGCGGAACATTTTATTAATATAACTACTGTAAGTATGTTACTGTTAAAATATCTCATTTTCAAGAGTTCATATATTGGGGTGTTAATAAAATCATTTTTATATAATTGTGAATTTTTGGTAATAAAAAATAAAATAAAAATGAAGAAATAAATAAAAATTGGTAGCACAGAGCTTATTTGTGCTAAAGTTGCACTAAAAGATTGTGTAAGCATCGTCTATCCCGTGTATTTGAGGCATAAAATAATCTGGGTATTTCTGGGTTTTTAAAAAAAGACAATCTGAGTTTATCTCTAGAACTTGAGTGGCAACCTTGCCTGCAACAAACAAAAAATGGTATGCCAAGTCCTCCTGTCCCGTACTATCAACTCAAGGTCGTTCATGTTTTTCTCATCGTTTTCATTTTTGTCTCCAGTTCTCTTCTCCATGCCTCCTTCGTTTTTCCCTACTTCTCGTGCCCTGGGGACTATAGAACAAGTAAATAAATATTACACACACATAACAGTATGTTAACAGGCACTCGTGAGAAATAAAGAAGTAGACAACTAGACAACAGAAAACACAACAGACGTGAGTGGCTTACCGGGTAATCGAACCCAGGACTTTCCGTGCGGCACCCCCGCCTAGGTATGGAAGCGAATCACACTATCCCCCCTGCCAGCTAAGCACCACTAAGCAACCACTAGTATTGCATTGTGGTGCTTAGCTGGCAGGGAGAATAGTGTTATTCGCTTCCATACCTAGGCGGGGGTGCCGCACGGAAAGTCCTGGGTTCGATTCCCCGGTAAGCCACTCACGTCTGTTGTTTTTCTGTTGTCTACTTCTTTTATTTCTCACGAGTGCCTGAAAACATACCTTTATGTTTGTCTAATATTTATTTGCCCAATGGGCTGATCACCCGTTGGCTTGTCACACCGATTACGGAAACAACGGCAGATGGATCTATTTGTTGTTGCCCTAAAGACGCCGCTAGGCGTGATGGGAAACTACAACAGAGAAAATCAATCTGCTGTTGCCCTTAAGACGCCACAAGGCGTGATGGCCTCTGACTGCTTGGTCGGTCTTTGGCTAAGGATGGAAGAAGAAGAAGAAGAATATTTATTTACTGTTAACAGGCCTCAGGTTTCCATTCTTTATATGTTTAAAACGACTATAGAACAAGGTCTGCCTCGTGCCTGATCAGCAAAAGTCCTCCAGTGCGTGCACTATCCATCCCCAGCGTCTTCTTCTCACCTCCTGTTCCATTGGCACTTGCCTGGTTCTTGTCATTAGTTCCACACTGATGACATTGTCGTTCCGTTTCAGCTTCTTATATTCTACGCAAGCACTCATTAATGAAAGTCTGTAACGTCTTGACTGTAGTTTTTGTGGTTATCCATGATTATGAGTTATGCAGTAGGATAGGCTTGACATTACATGTGCCATCCCTTGTAGTTGAACTTAAAGCTTCTCAAAGTATTCATTTTTGTCCATTTGTCGTTGTTTATCCTGTCTTTAGCACTATAAAATCAGGCATTTCAACAGGTCGTCAGTGGTTCATTCACCCACATGTTCCCCCACACATTCTCATGATGCACCTCTGTCATTTTGTGCGAAATGACCTTACTAGTTGTAATAATTACCTCTTCGTTTTCATTCCTGTTTATCACACACATCGAAAGTGATGTATTTTCCAAGAGCACTGAATGGAAAATGTGAGACCCTTTAGTTTAATGTCTAACTGTCGCATTTCATGGTTTTTTTTTTTTTTTTTTTAATCATTTGGGTAATGAACGTTATATTTTCTTTGAATGCTTTGGCAGCGAAATCCGTCCCATTAGCTGAGCGAGGCTTCATGGCATTTTCATTTTACAGATATTGGATTTTTTCCACAGCTTCATAGGAACCTAGTTTCCTTCCAGTCTCCTAAACCATCTCTGAAGACGCGTATGGCTTTGATGCACCCTCGTTAGCCGCGTATTTCGATTTTTATTTTTTTAACATCATCAGAACTGATTAATGGAAAGCGAGAAGAACGTAGTAATAAGATTTCTTTACTTTTCCTTTAAATCGGATTAAACGGGGTCTTTGTGACCTCTGGAAAAAAGTGATCGCATGTTCTTTATTCTGTGTGTAATTTTTTTTTTTTTTTTTGGTCCCGCGCGGTGGCTAGCGTCTTAATATATTCTTGTGTTTGCGTGTATGTGTGAGAGAGAGGGGGAAAAAAAAAGGGGGGGGGGGGGCACAGAGAGATTCACGGATGACTAGTAATTAAGAAAAGAAGTCTTTGAACAGCCATCGAATAAGGTTGATTTTTTTTTTTTGTACGTGCGCCCGCTATTACTTAAGGCGACATCTCAGGTTAGTATATCTAACCTGAGACTGATTTTACGTGAGTATCCTATTTTCCCTGTACGCTGACAGGTGTCCTCTCGCCATTCAGGCAGATACTCGCCGCCTTCGGAGAGGAATAAGGTTTAACTTGCCCTACCACCTCCACCTTTTTTACGTTCGTATTGCCTGTTATCCCTACATCTTATAACTGTCTGAATATCTCGTTGGCTTCTTTCTCACTGAGTAGATTCATCATCTTCATCATCATCTCCATCATCATCAACATCTTTTTTCACTACTTATGGAGCATGGAGTGACAGTTACAGATAGCCACCTTGAGGAAGCCTACACCAGAGCATCAACCCTTACTGCGGTGGTTACTGTAACAATGTATTTTACGTGATGAAGCTGTCAGCCCCACAACCAACCTCTCTTGTACGACATGCCTGAGGGAACAGTATTTCTACTTTGTCTTCTCCGAGACCCGGAGGACGTAGGCGGCGCAAATTCCCACATCTAAAATGTGTTTGATGGCCTGTATCCAACTGCAAAACGAACTGTCTCCTTCTTCCCTTTACTCTTGTTTGTCCCGCTTTTTCTGTTCAGATCCTAGAATATGATCACATGGACAGATCAGTCCACTATGTCGTCTGCCCATGGCAACATTTGTCTGGCTCCAAGTTTTTTTTTTTTTTTTTTTCTAAAACGTCACCATTAATTAGAATTTAGCCTGAGCGACCGTCGTTCAAACTAGATACTTAAGTCCAGCAATTAGTGTGGATTTCTAACATGAAAGCGGTCTTTGTGTCTGCATTCTTAACTAACTTCGGTTGTTATGGGTGGCTTGTACCACTCTTTTCGTCTCTCTCTCTCTCTCTCTCTTTCTCTCTCTCTTTCTATGTCCTCTACTTTGCACTTTTGTTATCTTTACCATTCTGCAAATATGTGTTCTGCTTGAGGCTGGCAACATCATCGTGTAAAACAAATGGCTAAACAACCCACTGCTGCAAGAGATCATGGATGTTATTAAATGATGCATTGAGTGTAGGAAACGGGAAATGTTCTTGTATGGAGTTTGTTACACTAAAATGCATCGAGAATGCTAGATAACACGTTGGCGTGGGATGTAACGTTGTTTTGTTGACGCTAGTGAGACGAGATTCGGATCACGTCTTTCAAGAGAGACAGACGTGTAAATGTCTTCAGCTGTGAAATAAATAATCCATGTGGAATATTTCTGCCTGATCAATAATAAAATGAAATATTATGTGCGTGATCTTGAAGTACAATGGATCTACGTCTGTCGTTATGTGCTAGATACAGAAATACACATAGTTGATTCAGTCGGGACTTGACTGAAAGTTGTTATAAGATATGTGGTTCTTTCACGTGAACCGGGTCTGTATGGGTATTGCATGCTGAACATGATAAGAATTATAGGGATGAAGCACAAGATATTAGTGTTTGGACTGTATTATTTATATACTTACTTACTTAGTCGTTCCCCTTCTACCGTGAGGTGTAGAGGTTTGGAAGAGAGAGCGCCAGACTATCCTATCGGCGGTCTTCTTCCTGGCCTGGTTCCATTCTAGTCCTCTGTCCTTCAAAGATTGTCTAATGTTGTCCTCCCAGCGGACTCTGGGTCGTCCTGGGGGTCTGGATCCTTGGCTCTTTGTTTCCCATGCTTGTCGTGGTAGCCGATCTTCTCCCATTCTGCAGACATGGCCAAACCATCTTAGTTGGAACTGTTCTACTTGGGTCTGCAGGGGGTGGGATTTAAGGCCTTGACGTATCGTCTGGTTGCGGACCATGTCTCTTCTTGTTACTTCAACCACCTTCCTCAGATACCTCATTTCTGAGGTTTGGATCTGGCTTTTGTGGGTTGTAGTCATTGCCCATGACTCGCATCCATATGTCAAGACTGGGACATAGGTGGAGCGGTATACAGCCAACTTCGTTTTCTTACCAACCTCTCTCTTGCTGAGGAATCCTCGATTTATGGCCTGAAAAAGTCTCCCAGCTGCTGCTTTTCGAGTGGCCAACTCTTCTTTGATGCCTCCCTTTCGGTCAATAGTAGCTCCGAGGTATTTAAAGTGGTCTACCTGCTCCAGGACCTGTTCTCCCAGCTTAATCTGATGTCTTCTTTCTTCTCGTGATATCACTGTATTATATATATATATATATATATATATATATATATATATATATATATATATATATATATATATATATATATATATATATATACGAGGGGCGTTCAGAAAGTAATGCACCACATCTTTTTTCTCAGCTAATAATGAAGATAGAAGCATGAAATTTTGCCCACTTCAAATATGGCATGTGCTAATTGTGTGCACCAAATTGCACCGCAACCGGCCAAATAATACGGCTGCCCTAAACCGTTGAAATGGAGCGTGTTAGCTACTTGCGTTATAAGCAGCGAATTGTGATAGAATTTCTCGTTGCAGAGAAGGACACTGTTGTGAACATTCACAAGCGTCTATGTGAAGTGTATGGAAGGTTTGCAGTCGACAGGAGTACAGTCAGTCGCTGGGTTCAGAGAATCAAAAAATCAGGAATTGGAGATACGGAGCTGCTTGATCGGCTGCGCTGTGGTCGTCCTGCCACAGCCACCAACGCAGAAATGTTGAAATGCGCTGAGGGCATTATTCTTACTGATAGGCGAATCACTACTCAACAATTGGCTTTACAACTGTCAGTCAGCATTGGTAGTGCAAATGCAGTTATAAAAACTCTCGGATTTTCTAAGGTTTGCGCAAGATGGGTTCCTCGAAGTCTCACAAATGACCACCGATTGCAAAGGAAAACAATTTCTTCTGAATTGTTGGAGCATTTCAATGCTGATGGAGAGAACTTTTTGGCTAAGATCGTTACAGGTGACAAAACCTGGGCACATCATTTTGAACCTGAGACAAAAAGACAGTCACTGGAGTGGCATCATCCGCAATCACCACGAAGAAAGAAATTCAAGACAATTCCTTCAGCTGGAAAGGTCATGATCACTGTCTTTTGGGACATTAAAGGTGTGATTCTTGTGGACGTTATGCTAAGAGGAGAGACAAGCAATTCGCAAGCTTACATTAAGACATTGAAAAAAACTCAATCAACGTTTTCGCAGAGTTCGTTCGCATAAGAATCCAACAGACCTGCTTCTTCACGACAATGCGCGACCTCACACAAGTCTGGCAACACGGGAAGCAATCACCAAATTGGGTTGGACTGTACTACCTCATCCACCCTATAGTCCCGATTTGGCACCCTCTGATTTTCATCTATTTGGTCCACTTAAAGATGCACTCCGTGGGACAAGGTTTGAAGATGTTGAAAGAGTGATTCATGCAGCGAAGAAATGACTACATGATCAAGACAAAATCTGGTACGGGCTAGGAATACATGCACTTGTTTCGCGCTGGCATAAAGCCGTATAAGTTGATGGGGATGTAGCAAAATCTGCGAGAATAAACGCTGAATTCAGTAAGATTTAGGCATAAAACGATAAATAATACATTAGCCCGCATGTGTCTGACGGTTGGCATCTTCGACGCCAGCAGCGCTGCATTTTGCACAGTGCTAAGCCTATAGAACGATTTCATGGTAATAGTCTGACACGCTTTTAGTTTCGTTTTCGAGAAACACTACTAATATTTAACATTTGCCCGATCTGCTGCATACACTTTGTAGTCTAACCTTATAATTAACGATTGGCGGAAGCGTGCCGCAAAATAACTATCTGAATTAACGCTTTCTGTCAACTTTAACGCAAAATTTAGTAGTAATCCTTACATTGTTTGGTAGTATTACACGATACAATACTAATTATTAACGCCAATTCTTAACCCGCCCCGTCTACACCCCGCTTCGCTGACACAGTCTGCAACGCATATACACACACTGCGGAAAAGCCAGCCAAGGCAAAACCACGCAGACAATTTTATTTTCCTCCTAGTGGTAGCATTTCTGACGTAACTAAAACAAGTTAGTTATTTGAAAAATACATGCTAGCGAGATGAAGGAGAGGAAAGATGGCGGACTTGTGCAAAATTTTATTTGACGAGTGACTATGACAGAAATTGGAAATTTTAAACCATTATGAAGTTCCCCATAAAAATTATATGGTAGTATGACGTAGAGTTAGTTTAACAAGAATGTACTTTAAATAATATGATAGTCCCAGAATTAGATAAGTTATTGAAGAAATACTAATATCTACGGACACTCGACCAGACAGACTGGCGTTCCTGCTTATTTTTTTGGTAACGTTAGGGGGTCACGAGCTTGGAAAAGAGGCAGGGAGGTACATTCAGATTCGCTTGGGTAAAAAGAGTATGACTGAAAAGGGGAGCGGTAGGAAAAATGTAATCCTAAACGAAACATCCTTTTGTATTGGGCATGACTAAAGCAGACTGGCCAATCGACCACCAGACGCAGAAATTATTCGAAATTATTTTGGTTTTTCATTCAAACTGCTTTTGAATTCAAGTAGTCGAACGTTTCGATTGGCCAGTGCTAGTAAATATTAGCAAAAGGCTTTGACTATTCATTGCCAGTTGAACTAAAAATTGTATTCAGATACGCTGAGAAACAGCTGTGTTAATTCTAAACTTAAATAAAGAATAAATTCACAGTCTGTGCAGTTCGGAGGAAGCTGAGGCCATTTCTTCACACAGTCAGCGTCATTTGTTTATATATTTCTTGATTGTGGTAAGGATATTTTATGAAATTTAATATGTTTGGTCCAACTACAAAGTTAGATACTGCTATTGGGAAAAAGTGAAGGACATGCCGGGAGCAGACATTGTTGAGTCCTCACATTAAACGGTATCTAACTGATGTATGTTGTTATGATTATGTTGTCATATTATTGTATTAGAATAGATTAGTAAGCCTCTGTGTTCAATGAACACTGTTTACATGCCTGAAGCAAATATATTTGAAAAGAGAAAAAGAGAAGATCATATCAAAGGAAATGTGCTTACTCCACATTATATAATTGAGGAAAAGTATGTGAACGTACAGTGGCGTATCAGCTATAAGGACCTGAGGTGTGGTCACAGCAAGGTGGGAGTCCTGTAAAATTCGGGGCGAGTGCACTTGTAAGGCACGCGAGGCTGACCCCATACCCACGTAGGAAATTAAGTGTTAGAATAAGTGACCAGATGTAAAAGGTCAAAGTGTCCTTTTGTTGCAGAGGGTCTATGTTCCTGTTGCCGGCTGGTGACAGGAAACCTGCTGAGTACTAATAAACGCCAACCAGTCTCCAACCAGTCTTATATGCTGTCGAAGATAACAGTAGGAGCTTTGGCGAGTGGTGAAATTGAAACTTTCTGCAACTACACATTGAAATATCTTACAACAAGGACTACCAGGTGATGTGTTAGACATCTGGGGCATCTCTGACATTTTCTTGTGTTTCAAAATAATACACAGGACGTTTATAGGGGTAGGATGAACTACAGCCCTCATATACAGTGACTCTCCCTTTATGTGAATAAAGTGAATTCTTTTAATATTTCCTACAGGAAAGATATATATATATATATATATATATATATATATATATATATATATATATATATATATATATATATATATATATATATATATATATATATATATATATAATAATTTTTTAGTTATTGGGCAAATTGTCCCAAAATTTTAATTGTTCTTTTCTGTACACTATCTTGTCCTTATTTTCAAAGACCTGTCCACAAGCTATGAATGGACAGGCAAAATACATTGTAAAGAAGATTTGTTCAAAGAAAAACTTAACTGCTAGTTTTATTATCTTCTTTATAGAAACTTAAAGTGTTTGACTGTTGTGTACCATCTTTTCATTTCTCCCCTAGACACTAGTACACCATACACCATACACTAGAGCCAGAATAGTGACCGTGTGAGACCTAGGGAGGTAGCGGTAGGTTCTCTGCACAAAATTCATCATTTATAGAGTCAGAGGCCTACATGTGCTTGACCTCACACGGTTAAAGCAGACACCTTTTCATTCTTTTAGGATACCATCATAACCTCCCCAGCAAAATTAACTTTGCTACATAAATTGGTAGGCTTGTCCGGGCATCTGAATTTCTCTTAGTACTACATACATCGGGGTCTGGAGTTTAGCATTAACAACAGTCTAATTTTCCCAGGGAATCCTCATATAATATTACCCAAGATTTGGGAAGTGAAGAAAGTGTCAGAGCCCAGATTTAATTAAATAAATTTATAATTAGTTAGAGATTTAGTTAGAACATTTTGTACTTATCAGAATGGCAGATCTGGCCAAGTTTCGCTCTGCGGCTGTACAGACTGCTAAAGAGATGGGCATGGATGGACCAGAGTTGATTCAATATGTGACGGTAGAATGTGACAAATTTATTGAACGAGATAGGGAAGACAGGAAGTTAGAAGCAGAAAGAAAGTTGGAGGCTGAAAAAGAAATTAAGAGGCTGCAGATTGAGGCTGACAAGGAGGCTAGGGCATTGGAGGCAGAAGAAAAACGACTGCAAAGGGAGGCAGAAGAAAAAAGATTGACTGCCGAAAGGGAGGCAGAAGAAAAAAGATTGACTGCCGAAAGGGAGGCAGCAGAAAAACGACTGCAAAGGGAAGCAGAAGAAAAAAGATTACAGAGGGAGCATGAGATACGACTAAGGGAGTTAGAATTTCAAGGCCATGCTCCTGAAAATGGTGCCAGCCCCTTTGCCTCAGATGCCACTGCTAGTCAGGGAGCCTCAACCTCAGCTATGGGTTTTCATGTAGACCATTTTGTTGAGAAAGACGATGACATCGAAGGGTATTTAAGCAGGTTTGAACTTTTAGCCACTACTTATGGATTAGAAAAAGAAAGATGGGGGGTAAAGTTGTCTCAGGGACTTCGGGGAACAGCTTATGAAGTGTTTTCCAAAATGAGCAGGGATGACCAAGACAACTATGACATGTTGAAACAAGCTCTTCTGTTAAGATACGAAAAGAACGGAGAGTTTTATAGAAAGAAATTTAGGAATGCCAGGCTACTGTCGGGTGAGACTTATCACCAGTTCTCCGCCCGGTTGGAAACGTATATGGAGAAATGGGCTTCTTTGGGGAAAACCCAAGATTTCAAAGAGATCATACTCATTGAGCAGATGAGAGAGTCCATGGCTCCAGACATGAGAAAGTTTCTCATGGAACAGGGTGCGGAGAGGCTGGGTGAGATAATAAATGTTGCTGAGAGGTATCAGGCAGTCCAGGCAGAGGTAGCTGGCTGTCGTGTGAAATTCTAATCCACATATATAAATTAAAATGTAAATGTAAAGCCTAACAAATAACTTCAATAAAAGGAAAGAAGAATGGTAAAGAACAGTGCTGTCACAATGACTGTACTCGAAATCCCCCTTGTTTTCTAATTCGTGTGCAAATTATAACGTTCCACGTTGATAGTAAAAGCCTACTGCAGCATACACGCGTTTCCACAACTCAATAAAACGTTTACTGCCTTTCCAAGAAAAACCTTGAGATACGCAAGCTGACCTATATTTAATATTCCATTCATGTCATTTTATACTCTAAGTTACCATAAACGAAAGACATGGAATTGGGATAGAGAGAAGGGAGGGCTGAAAGCCGGGATGCATACAACACTAAACACGCGTCTCGCTATACAATTAAAGTCATCACGCGTGTAAGTCCACAAGCACTAGCTTTTTTCAAATCGACAGTGATAAAAAACACTACCCATACGAGAGTTAGGTTTTAAAAACTTACAAAACTCTTATTAGGAAACATGACATTCTACTGTTTTATGTCTGAAATCCTGACATTAGTATGACAGTACAGCAGACACCATAAAGTTTGGAAGTGAGGAGGTGGCAACAGCACGACTATCCTAGAAGAAAATGCATATTTTGAACGCAGCCCCTTAGCCCCATTAAACTTACATATTTGGGTTCCTTAGGACTTGCTGACAAAGAATATGTTAAACGTTACGCAAACAGTCTAGGAATTAACAAATTATAGCCAAAAGAAATAGTGAGGGTGTCAGACAACACCAAAATCAGAATCTCTCAGTGGCAGATTTTGACACCACCATTGTACGGGAAATAGGTCCCCATGTTAAATCCTATGTGATTGGAGCGCAATAATGTAAGGCTAAACACGATTAGTCGGGCTACAAATACTATCTTTTGTTGTTAGGGGAGACGGAAGGAAGGGTACTTTTTTTTCAAACGCTTGTGTAAAACATGGCTCGATTGGTTAGACCCGCCAATATAGTCAATTAGGAGCGTCAGGTCAGCACCACATTTTCAAATAAACTTACTAAAGAACCAGTGCGTTGAGCGCCAGTGCATATTTTTCTAAATAAAAGCCTGGGACATCGGCAGATCGAAATTGTGCTATATTCATTGCCAGTCAACGTAACTGTGTATTATTCCATGAATTGTGGTAAGCTTGATATATTCAATATCTTTTTAATGAAAATTGAATGTAAATTGATAATTTATGTCTGTATATGTGTGTGGTTCAGTAGCGAACATGAGGCAAGGCCTATATAGTGCTCCAACCTGAACAGAAGGTGTCGGAGAAAAGTAAAACTACATGGAATTGCCAAACAGTATGTCACAGCGTAGTTTGTTATTTGTCTATCTGTGTGTTACCACAAGGTAACAACCTACTCTGGTTGGCCTAAGTCTTTGTGATCGTAATAGTGGAGTGGCTAGTGGTAGACAGTGGTGAGTGAATGATGAGACAAATTTCAACCTCAACGCCTTGAGCAATGAATTCAGAATACGACACGAACTGAGGTACTCACTGGAAGACAGTCTCTTTTGAAAGGTTAAAACAGTTCTTTAATATGGTTCCAATTTACAAGTTTCCCTGCTTCATAATCTGACAAGTATCGTTCTAACATTGGACCGTCATTCCTTAGAGTTAACTTTCGGGATCGTCTTGCAAAAACGTTCCCAATTCATTGTCTGATATTCGAAGACCTTTTTATGACTTCCTTGCATTCTAACGCTCTTCTTTGTAACGGACTCACCCATTTTACTTATTTTCCTGCTTGACCAAACCTTTGTAGTACTTCACTGTAAGCTAGATGGTCATAACAGTTGTGATTACAATTGTTGGTTTTCTCTCAAAGTTCCTTCATTCCCTTGATTTGACTCTTCTCCTTGGGATGAAAAGAAGCGCCCTTCCAGCTCAGTGGTCATCTTGGAAGCGCTCTCCGTGTGACTGTGACGTCAACCTCGTTGTTCCGTATGACGTCGTTGGTCTCCCGAATCCTTTTCCGTAACTCGCATCGAGAGTATTTATTTACTTCTTCCTAGTCGGTCCATTATTTCCCTTATTTTACGTCATTTTAACTTGTATGTCACTGCTCCTGTGAAATTTTACCCCAGGGTCCCTCAAAAAGTAAATGATGCTTCAAAGCATCATTCCTCTCCAGTCCTATCTCCCCCCGGATCCATAAAACGATCCCCTTCCAACTAACTCATAACTAACTAAAATACTGAACTAATTCCTTAAAATTTCCTAATACTTATGAGTAACAACATGTTAACTTCTTAATATTTCATTTACATATACACGATTACCACAATATTCAACCTTAAAATTTAATATACAACCTTTAACACTCTCCCACGGCTCAGCCCTCAGCTTACTCTCGTCTCTCCTCATAACCGTGGCTCAGCCTTTCAACTTATACTCGTTTCTCCCCAATGACTGGTATTTCTACTAATCACAAGACCCTCGCAAGTCTTCCCTCTCGTCTTGCTTCTTAATTCTATAGTACCTGTCGTTCCGCCACTGCATCCATGACATACCTTAGTAAAAAAGAGGGACAATACCTTGTTTAAATTGACAGGAACTGTGAACTTTTCCCCCATACTATTTCCCAGATAAACAAACACTTGAAGTCATGATGACAAATAACAACATAGCTTGAAAAACAAAACCAGTATTACCTCATAGTACTACTACACAACTGACACACA
The DNA here is from genome assembly GCA_024509875.1 of Oreohelix idahoensis. Taxonomy (NCBI): domain Eukaryota; kingdom Metazoa; phylum Mollusca; class Gastropoda; order Stylommatophora; family Oreohelicidae; genus Oreohelix; species Oreohelix idahoensis. The sequence continues at coordinate 29,865 of JAMPIV010004081.1, forward strand.
TAGGATAATATTAATAAAATATGTCACTACAAGATTCATATTTATAAATTCTGTACATATAAATTGTGAGTACAATTGATTGTGATTCCTGGTTCACTTTGTAGTTGAATCAGGATATATATATAGTAGTGAAAGTAATTAATACATAAATATTTGAAACTTTACCAGTGACTCATTTAAGATAGTCTTATAGAGTGTTAAATGTGTGTGAGTGTCACAGTGTTGTCAAGTGTGGTGGAATAAATTAAATTGTTTATCTGTCTGTTGTTGTTGTGACTTACACTTCATCATTTACATAACCCTAGACATTTAACGTAGTCATCACAATATTCCAGAATAATTCTGACTGAGGTATAATGTGGTAGCAAGTAAGGTTATCTGTAAAACACTACACCTATTAGATACAGATACCTTCACAGCTGATCTCAGTCAGTACACTAAGTCCCTATAAATATTTATAACATCCCACTTTACCACATATATTGGGGTCTCGCTCCCGGGATTTTGAATCTTTCCCTATTAAAAATATTGGGGGTAATTCATTTCAGGGAATAATAAAAATTAAAAAAGTATCCTTGGGTGAAAATAAATAACGTTGAGCTCTCAGTGCCTGTGGTGTCTTTGGATAAGTAATATCAGATTGTATTGTTTAGTTAGACATTATATAAATTTACCTGTTAGAAAATGGCGGACCTGGCCAAATTTCGATCTGCTGCTGTACAGACTGCGAAAGAGTTACGAATGGACGGGCAAATTATGATTGCTTATGTCACTGCTGAATGTGACAAATATATTGAACGGGAAGAAAGAAGATTAGAAAAAGAGGCCGAAAGAAGGTTAGAGGCTGAGACTAAGAGGTTGCAGATTGAGGCTGACAAAGAGGCTAAAGCATTGGAAGCCGAGGAAAGAAGACAGGCTGCAGAAAGAGAAGAAAAGAGATTAGCTGCAGAGAGGGAAGCAGAAAAGGAGGAGAAGAGATTACAAAGGGAGCACGAGTTACGACTAAGGGAGTTTGAGTTTCAAGGCCATGCTCCTGAAAATGGTGCCAGTCCCTTTACCTCTGATGCCACTGCTAGCCAGGGAGCCTCAACCTCAGCTATGAATTTTCATTTAGATCATTTTGTTGAGAAAGACGATGATATTGAGAGCTATCTAAATAGATATGAACTATTAGCTACCACATATGGGTTAGAGAGAGAAAGGTGGAGCTTAAAGTTATCTCAAGGGCTTCGTGGGGCAGCTTATGAAGTTTTTGCCAAAATGAGCAGAGGTGATCAGGAAAATTATGACATGCTAAAGCATGCTCTTTTGTTAAGATATGAAAAGAATGCAGAATTTTATAGGAAAAAATTTAGGAATGCTAAACTACTGTCAGGTGAAACCTATCACCAGTTCTCTGCACGGTTAGAGACATACTTGGAGAAATGGACTTCTCTGGGGAAAACCCAAGATCTTAAGGAAATGGTCCTTATAGAACAATTAAGAGAGTCCATGGCTCCAGACCTGAGAAAGTTTCTCATGAAACAAGGTGCAGAGAGGCTGGGTGAGTTGTTAAATGTTGCAGAAAGGTATCAAGCGGCTCAGGCAGAGGTATCAGGTAATAAAAAGAAACAGGTGGAAAATTTTAGGGCACCACAGAACTTTAATAAATTTGATCCTAGAGATCAAAACAAAGGTGAGCACCAATTTGATAGGCCACGGTATGACAATAAAAATAAAACCCCACAATTCGATGAAAGGAAATATGATGAAAGAAAATCTTTCAACCAAGGGAAAAGGTGGTGTAAAAATTGTAAGATGAACAATCATGACACTGACCATTGTAGAAGGAAACCTCCTCATTGTGCTGCTATGACATCTGGGAAAAAGGAAAAAAAGGTCAAACCTGCAGAACTACAGGAACCATACCACCCCCCAGTGTGTGAAGATGTCATCTGTAATGGTGTCACTATAAGGTGTTTATATGATACCGGTTTAGATTACGATTCCGTTGTGAGTTCTCACCTGGCGCAGGCAGATCAATACACCACAGAAACAGTGGAGATTCAAACTGCAACCAAGGATGTAGCTACCATAACACTTCCCGTCGCCCGGATAAAGGTGAAAACGCGATATGTGGAAGGAATCATAAAAGCAGCAGTGATAAATGAGCCAATCTACCCTCTGATATTGGGGTGTAGATGTGTCTTCTTGGGGAATCCCAAGAGACCTGTGATATTGGCAACAGTGCAGACCAGATCACAGTCTAAAAAGGAGGAGGATAATCCAATAAATACTCATCCAGATGAGATGAGGAAGGCACAGGCGGAGGACAAAACACTCAAGCCGTGTTTCAAGAAGTTGCCCAAATCTCATACACCTCCAGGCAAGGGAGAATTTTATATGAAGAACAAACTGATTTATAGGAAGGCTGGATCTGAATCCAATGGTCACGGACAGCTGGTCCTTCCCACTTCATATAGGACTAAAGTGTTGGAACTAGGGCATGCGATTCCCTTCAGTGGTCATATGGGGATCAGCGCAACAGGACAGCGTATAGCTTGTCATTATTTCTGGCCAGGAATAACTGAAGATATCAAACGATATGTAAAATCCTGTCCAGAGTGCCAACGAGTAGCACCTAAACATTGGACTGCACCAGCAACTCTGGGAGAAATGCCCATAGTGGGAACATCCTTTGAGAGAGTTGCCGTGGATCTTGTGGGACCTCTCACCCGAACCAAGAGAAGGAACAGCTACATTCTGACTCTGGTGGACACTTGTTCTATGTGGGGAGAGGCGGTAGCCCTGTCATCGATTGATTCTAAACATGTGGCAGAGGCATTGCTCACAATTTTCACAAGGTTAGGCTTTCCCAATCAAATCTTGACTGATAATGGCTCTCAGTTCAAGGGGAAACTAACAGAAGAAGTTTTCAGGATCTTCCAGGCCAAACACTTCCATTGTAGTGTGTACCACCCACAAGGGAACGGCCAAGTGGAAAGATTTAATGGAACGTTGATGTCGATCCTGAGAAAGTTGGCACACGAAAAACCAGATACATGGGATCAGTACCTTCACGCCGCCCTCTTTGCTTATCGGGAGGTACCCCATAGTTCAACCGGAATGGCCCCGGCAACATTATTATTTGGAAGGCCAATAAAAGGTCCACTCGAAGCTCTGTTAAGAACGTGGACTGATGAAAAAGCAGAGGAAAATATTACATCCTCATACCAATATGTGAATGAGCTGACCACTCGTTTAAAAACTGGCTGGAAACTTGCCAATGAAAATTTGAAACAAGCCAGGAAGAAACATGCTGCCTATTATAACAGGAAAGCTAAAGACAGAGATTTGGCTGTGGGAGAGAAGGTACTGCTTCTTCTACCCGGTAGCCAGAATAAGTTACAAATTGGATGGCAAGGTCCATATACAGTTCTAGAGAAGGTGTCTAGAACCAATTATAAGATAGATAAGAAGGGGAAAGAAAAAATCTATCATGTGAATCTCCTGAAGAAATATTTGGAAAGAGAACATCAGGAAGAGACACACTTGTTGACCTTGTCCATTGCAATGGAGATGAAAAAGGAACCACTTTCATCATTTGAATATCCATTACACCCCTGTGAGACAGCGGCACAGGTGAAAATCAGTACACATTTAACGAAAGAGCAAAAGAAGAGAGTACAACAGGTTCTAGATACTCATACAGAGGTGTTAACAGACCGACCAGGGCATACAAACCTATTGGAATATGATATGAAACTGATAGACCCCACACCTGTCTGTATGAAACCCTATTCGATTCCTTTTGCTAAGGAGAAAGCTTTGAAGGAAGAGATAGACTATTTGTTGAAGGAAGGAATTATTTCACACAGTGAATCTTCGTATAGTTCCGGTGTTGTACTTTTAAGGAAGCCCTCTGGAGAACATAGACTCTGTATAGATTACAGGAGACTGAATGCTATTACAGAAGGACAGGTGGATCCATTGCCGGACACAAATCAGTTGTTTGCCAGACTAAATAAAGCTAAATATTTCTCAAAAGTGGATCTGAGTAAAGGATACTATCAGATTCCAGTAAAGCCTGAGGTTAGACCATACCTAGCTTTTAGTACCTCAGAAGGACACTATGAGTTTAACAGATTGCCATTTGGATTGAAGAATGCACCTAGTGTCTTCTCTAGAATGATGAGAAAATTATTGGACCCTCTGAATAATCCATGTATCACAAATTTCATGGATGATATCCTTATAGCAACAGAAACATTTGAGGAACACATTGACTCTCTGAACATGCTGTTTAATCGACTTAGGGAAGCGAATTTAACAGCCCGACCAACCAAATGTTGCGTTGGATGTAAAGAATTGGAATTCTTGGGACACACAGTTTATCAGGGAAACATGACCCCTGACCCAAAGAATTTAGAGAAACTAAAGAAAGCCCCGAGACCACAAACCAAGAAAGACGTGAGATCCTTTGTCTCATTATGTGGTTTCTACCAAAAGTATATCAAAAACTTTAATTCCATATGTGCACCGTTAACTGATTTGACATGTAAGGGAAATCCAGATCGAATTACATGGACACCACAATGTGAACTGGCTTACCAAGAATTGAAGGAAAAGCTCACAAGTAAACCTATTTTGAAATTACCTGACTTAAGTCAAGAATTCATTGTAAGGACGGATGCCAGTAATATTGGGTTAGGTGCGACTCTGCTACAGAGATCAGATGCATTGGATGGGGAATTAAGCCCAGTGGCATATGCTAGCAGAAAGTTGAATAAAGCTGAAACCAATTACTCAACTAGCGAAAAGGAATGTCTTGCAGTAATATGGGCGATAAAGAAATTCAATATTTATCTGTATGGGAAGGCATTTAAGTTGCAAACGGATCACAAACCTTTGTCGTTTCTAGCGCAGGCTAGACATGGAAATTCTAGATTACTCCGTTGGTCATTACTGATGCAGCCATATGAGTTTAGCATAGAGTATATAAGTGGAAAAACAAATCTGGGAGCGGATTTTTTAAGCCGCCATCCGTGTGATGAGAATCACCCAAAACCCCAGGAATAATAATACATTTCTCTATGTGTATATAGAATTATAGACTGACATATAACGTCTGTTTCAAGTGGGGAGAATTTGTCGTGTGAAATTCTAATCCACATATATAAATTAAAATGTAAATGTAAAGCCTAACAAATAACTTCAATAAAAGGAAAGAAGAATGGTAAAGAACAGTGCTGTCACAATGACTGTACTCGAAATCCGCCTTGTTTTCTAATTCGTCTGCAAATTATAACGTTCCACGTTGATAGTAAAAGCCTACTGCAGCATACACGCGTTTCCACAACTCAATAAAACGTTTACTGCCTTTCCAAGAAAAACCTTGAGATACGCAAGCTGACCTATATTTAATATTCCATTCATGTCATTTTATACTCTAAGTTACCATAAACGAAAGACAGATGGAATTAGGATAGAGAGAAGGGAGGGCTGAAAGCCGGGACGCATACAACACTAAACACGCGTCTCGCTATACAATTAAAGTCATCACGCGTGTAAGGCCACAAGCACTAGCTTTTTTCAAATCGACAGTGATAAAAAACACTACCCATACGAGAGTTAGGTTTTAAAAACTTACAAAACGCTTATTAGGAAACATGACATTCTACTGTTTTATGTCTGAAATCCTGACATTAGTATGACAGTACAGCAGACACCATAAAGTTTGGAAGTGAGGAGGTGGCAACAGCACGACTATCCTAGAAGAAAATGCATATTTTGAACGCAGCCCCTTAGCCCCATTAAATTTAAATATTTGGGTTCCTTAGGACTTGCTGACAAAGAATATGTTAAACGTTACGCAAACAGTCTAGGAATTAACAAATTATAGCCAAAAGAAATAGTGAGGGTGTCAGACAACACCAAAATCAGAATCGCTCAGTGGCAGATTTTGACACCACCACTGTACGGGAAATAGGTCCCCATGTTAAATCCTATGTGATTGGAGCGCAATAATGTAAGGCTAAACACGATTAGTCGGGCTACAAATACTTTCTTTTGTTGTTAGGGGAGACGGAAGGAAGGGTACTTTTTTTCAAACGCTTGTGTAAACATGGCTCGATTGGTTAGACCCGCCAATATAGTCAATTAGGAGCGTCAGGTCAGCACCACATTTTCAAATAAACTTACTAAAGAACCAGTGCGTTGAGCGCCAGTGCATATTTTTCTAAATAAAAGCCTGGGACATCGGCAGATCGAAATTGTGCTATATTCATTGCCAGTCAACGTAACTGTGTATTATTCCATGAATTGTGGTAAGCTTGATATATTCAATATCTTTTTAATGAAAATTGAATGTAAATTGATAATTTATGTCTGTATATGTGTGTGGTTCAGTAGCGAACATGAGGCAAGGCCTATATAGTGCTCCAACCTGAACAGAAGGTGTCGGAGAAAAGTAAAACTACATGGAATTGCCAAACAGTACACTGACACCTATCTTATTGACTAGAAAGAAATAATGCTGGAATTGCAGAGGCGTAGAAACCATTAGGGAGGAGTATACTGGTGTAAATTATTTCAGATGAAGCTGACAGTTGGCCTACCGCTCTGAACTCAGTGTTTGTCATGTATTGTGTTCAGTCTGGAAATAGATTATACATTAGTTATGAAGTAGGAGGTACAACCTTCTTGTTTCAGGGACTGTGGTCCTAAAGTTATTGAGCAGCACCTGGTCTGAGCTTTGCTGAATCTGGAGGCTGACAGCATACTCCTGGGTCCAGATAGCGACTAGTGAGGTGTCTCCAGAACACAGGGGAGCAATCGAGCAGAGGAATCTTTTCCTGCCGCCATCACGAAAGTTAAGCCTCTGTGGCCAGTGGAGCTCAACATTATGTGTCCCCTCAAAAATTGACATTTTAGTAAAAAAAGAGGGACAATACCTTGTTTAAATTGACAGGAACTGTGAACTTTTCCCCCATACTATTTCCCAGATAAACAAACACTTGAAGTCATGATGACAAATAACAACATAGCTTGAAAAACAAAACCAGTATTACCTCATAGTACTACTACACAACTGACACACATAGGATAATATTAATAAAATATGTCACTACAAGATTCATATTTATAAATTCTGTACATATAAATTGTGAGTACACTTGATTGTGATTCCTGGTTCACTTTGTAGTTGAATCAGGATATATATATATATATAGTAGTGAAAGTAATTAATACATAAATATTTGAAACTTTACCAGTGACTCATTTAAGATAGTCTTATAGAGTGTTAAATGTGTGTGAGTGTCACAGTGTTGTCAAGTGTGGTGGAATAAATTAAATTGTTTATCTGTCTGTTGTTGTTGTGACTTACACTTCATCATTTACATAACCCTAGACATTTAACGTAGTCATCACAATATTCCAGAATAATTCTGACTGAGGTATAATGTGGTAGCAAGTAAGGTTATCTGTAAAACACTACACCTATTAGATACAGATACCTTCACAGCTGATCTCAGTCAGTACACTAAGTCCCCTATAAATATTTATAACATCCCACTTTACCACACTGGCACAAAGAAGAAACAAATAGATCAGTGTAAGGCCCCCCAAAACCATAATAAATTCGATAATAGAAATAAGCAGAACTTTGATAGGCCTCGAAATGAGTTTAAGAATAGACCCTCACAATTCAATGATAGAAGGAATGATGAAAGAAAACCTTTTAACCAAGGAAAGAGGTATTGTAAAAATTGTCGGATGGACAACCATAACACTGAAAATTGTGGAAGGAGACCTGTAGTAATGGCCACGCTTCAGGTCAGGTCGACTCCTAAAAAAGAGGAGGAACCACCAAAAACAATGTCTCGTAAACAGTGGAGAAAGGCACAGGCTGAAGATAGGTCACTGAAGCCGTGTTTTGAAAAACTCCAAAAACTCCATACCCCTCCAAGGAAAGGAGACTTCTATTTGGATGATGGACTGCTTTGCAGGGCGGATAAAGCAGGATTATCCGGGTGTGGACAGGTAGTAGTGCCATCGAGATATAGGGCACAAGTTATGAGACAAACACATGTTCTAAATGGTGAACACCAGAAGATGGGTACCACATGCCAAAGAACATCTGTTGGATATTTCTGGCCCGAAGAAGTTGATGACATAAGAAAATTTGTCTAGGACTGCGAACAGTGCAGCGAGAAAAATTCCACAGGGTGGAAAAATAATAACCAAATGCAAGAGAAGCATTATGGCAAACCAGGACCAGAAAATAAAGAGGGAACACCCACACGTGGGAAAAGGAATCAGGACCTAGAAACGCCACGGGGCAAAATTAGGCCTGGAAAGAAAAATAATTATAATAAAGTGGACAGAGGGGAATGGGAACCCCCGTTTCACAGACAGTCCTCACTCGAATGTTTTACTATGGCCACTGTGCAGCGAGTACAAAGAACTGTTATACCCCAGAATAAGCCGACGATCCCTCGGTCGGACTTATGTAAACTGGAGGAAGAAAAAGAGACCGAAGTTCTCTCAATTTGAAATTGAACCTGAGGGGAGACAACCCCAGGAAACAAATTGGTAGTGGTAGATTCTTGTGTGGTGACACAAGAAAGAAACGTCCGCAAAACAGAGCTTCCAATGTAAGAGACCTGACAGGTGCCATGAATACTATGTCAGAAAAATTAAAAGTGCATATGTAACTCTGTTAAGGACCTGGACAGATGAGAAGGCAGAGGAGACTGTTACCTCATCATACCAATATGTGAACGAACTGACCACTCGTTTAAAAACTAGTTGGAAACTGGCAAATGAAAATTTGAGACAAGCCAGGAAAAAGCATGCTGCTTATTATAATAAGAAAGCGAAGGATAGAGAACTTGCTGTAGGGGAGAAGGTACTTCTTCTATTGCCAGGCAGCAACAATAAACTTCAGATCGGATGGCAAGGGCCATATACAGTTTTGGAAAAGGTATCCAGAACAAATTATAAGATAGACAAAAAGGGCAAGGAGAAAGTCTATCATGTGAACCTTTTGAAGAAATATCTGGACAGACAAATCCAGGAGGGAACACATTTAATGGCCTTGTCTATCGCAACCGAGATGAAAAATGAACCTCTCTCCTCGGTTGAATATCCACTGAAAACCAGTGAAACGTTTGCACAGGTGAAAATCAGTAATCACCTGACAAAGGGACAGAAGGAGAAGGTTCAACAGGTCCTTGAGAAACATACAGATGTGTTAACGGATAAACCGGGGCACACAAATTTGTTGTCATATGATATGAAACTACTAGACCCAGCACCCATCTGTATGAGGCCCTATTCTATTCCGTTCGCTAAGAAAAAAGCTTTGAAAGAGGAGATCGATTATTTGTTAAAAGAATGGATTATTTCTCACAGTGAGTCTCCTTACAGTTCCTGTGTGGTTTTGTTGCGGAAACCATCAGGAGAACATAGACTGTGCATAGATTACAGGAAACTGAATGCTGTCACAGAAGGTCAGGTGGATCCATTACCTGATACTACTCAACTTTTTGCCAGGCTGAACAAGGCAAAATATTTTTCTAAGGTGGATCTTAGCAAAGGCTATTACCAGATTCCAGTAAAGCCTGAGGTTCGACCTTATTTAGCCTTTGGCACCTCGAAAGGTCATTATGAGTTCAACATGTTACCACTTGGTTTGAAAAATGCCCCGAGCGTGTTTTCTAGGATGATGCGAAAATTGCTGGATCCCCTGAAAAATCCATGTATTTCGAATTTTATGGATGATATCTTCATTGCTACGGAAACATTTGAGGAACACGTTACCTCCTTGAATATGCTGTTTGATAGACTCAGAGAGGCTAACTTAACCGCTAGGCCAACAAAATGCTGTATCGGTTGTAAAGAGTTTGAATTCTTGGGACATACAGTACATCAGGGTAGCATGACCCCTGATCCCAAGAATCTGGAAAAATTAAAAAGAGCACCTAGACCACAAACAAAAAAAGATGTGCGATCTTTCGTGTCTTTGTGTGGTTTCTACCAAACTTATATCAAACATTTTAACTCTATATGTGCTCCTCTGACGGCTTTCACTCGCAAAGGTCAACCTCATACTATAATTTGGTCAGCACAGTGTGAATTGGCTTACCAGGAGTTAAAAGAGAAGCTTACAAGCAGGCCAGTGTTGCAATTGCCTGACTTGACTAAAGAATTTATTGTGAGAAGTGACGCAAGCAATGTGGGCCTGGGCGCTACATTATTGCAAAGGTCCTCCTCACAAGATGGGGAATTGAACCCAGTCGCTTATGCTAGCCGCAAGTTGAACAAGGCGGAAAAAAATTACTCAACCAGTGAAAAAGAGTGTCTCGCTTTAATATGGTCTATAAAGAAATTCCAGATTTATTTATATTGCAGGACATTTGTGGTCCAAACGGATCATTCACTCCTCGTGTTCTTGTCACAGGCCAAGCATGAAAATTCCAGATTATTGAGATGGTCTCTATTATTGCAACCATACTCATTTCTGATCGAATACATTCCCGGCCCTTTGAACGTTGGCGCAGACTTTTTGAGCAGACATCCTTATGATGAAGATCAGAAAAAGGAGTAAGACTTCATGGAGCTAAGTTATCTCGCATATTGTAACCTGCAAATGAATGCATGTTTTATGATGGGAGGTGTGTAGCAAAATCTGCGAGAATAAACGCTCAATTCAGTAAGATTTAGGCATAAAACGATAAATAATACATTAGCCCGCATGTGTCTGACGGTTGGCATCTTCGACGCCAGCAGCGCTGCTTTTTGCACAGTGCTAAGCCTATAGAACGATTTCATGGTAATAGTCTGACACGCTTTTAGTTTCGTTTTCGAGAAACACTACTAATATTTAACATTTGCCCGATCTGCTGCATACACTTTGTAGTCTAACCTTATAATTAACGATTGGCGGAAGCGTGCCGCAAAATAACTATCTGAATTAACACTTTCTGTCAACTTTAACGCAAAATTTAGTAGTAATCCTTACATTGTTTGGTAGTATTACACGATACAATACTAATTATTAACGCCAATTCTTAACCCGCCCCGTCTACACCCCGCTTCGCTGACACAGTCTGCAACGCATATATACACACTGCGGAAAAGCCAGCCAAGGCAAAACCACGCAGACAATTTTATTTTCCTCCTAGTGGTAGCATTTCTGACGTAACTAAAACAAGTTAGTTATTTGAAAAATACATGCTAGCGAGATGAAGAAGAGGAAAGATGGCGGACTTGTGCAAAATTTTATTTGACGAGTGACTATGACAGAAATTGGAAATTTTAAACCATTATGAAGTTCCCCATAAAAATTAGATGGTAGTATGACGTAGAGTTAGCTGAACAAGAATGTACTTTAAATAATATGATAGTCCCAGAATTAGATAAGTTATTGAAGAAATACTAATATCTACGGACACTCGAGCAGACAGACTGGCGTTCCTGCTTATGTTTTTTTGGTAACGTTAGGGGGACGCGAGCTTGGAAAAGAGGCAGGGAGGTACATTCAGATTCGCTTGGGTAAAAAGAGTATGACTGAAAAGGGGAGCGGTAGGAAAAATGTAATCCTAAACGAAACATCCTTTTGTATTGGGCATGACTAAAGCAGACTGGCCAATCGACCACCAGACGCAGAAATTATTCGAAATTATTTTGGTTTTTCATTCAAACTGCTTTTGAATTCAAGTAGTCGAACGTTTCGATTGGCCAGTGCTAGTAAATATTAGCAAAAGGCTTCGACTATTCATTGCCAGTTGAACTAAAAATTGTATTCAGATACGCTGAGAAACAGCTGTGTTAATTCTAAACTTAAATAAAGAATAAATTCACAGTCTGTGCAGTTCGGAGGAAGCTGAGGCCATTTCTTCACACAGTCAGCGTCATTTGTTTATATATTTCTTGATTGTGGTAAGGATATTTTATGAAATTTAATATGTTTGGTCCAACTACAAAGTTAGATACTGCTATTGGGAAAAAGTGAAGGACATGCCGGGAGCAGACATTGTTGAGTCCTCACATTAAACGGTATCTAACTGATGTACGTTGTTATGATTATGTTGTCATATTATTGTATTAGAATAGATTAGTAAGCCTCTGTGTTCAATGAACCCTGTTTACATGCCTGAAGCAAATATATTTGAAAAGAAAAAAAGAGAATATCATATCAAAGGAAATGTGGTTACTCCACATTATTGTATTGAGGAAAAGTGTGTGAACGTACATTGGCGTATCAGCTATAAGGACCTGAGGTGTGGTCACATCAAGGTGGGAGTCCTGTAAAATTCGGGGCGAGTGCACTTGTAAGGCACGCGAGGCTGACCCCATACCCACGTAGGAAATTAAGTGTTAGAATAAGTGACCAGATGTAAAAGGTCAAAGTGTCCTTTTGTTGCAGAGGGTCTATGTTCCTGTTGCCGGCTGGTGACAGGAAACCTGCTGAGTACTAATAAACGCCAACCAGTCTCCAACCAGTCTTATATGCTGTCGAAGATAACAGTAGGAGCTTTGGCGAGTGGTGAAATTGAAACTTTCTGCAACTACACATTGAAATATCTTACAACAAGGACTCCCAGGTGATGTGTTAGACATCTGGGGCATCTCTGACATTTTCTTGTGTTTCAAAATAATACGCAGGACGTTTATGGGGGTAGGATGAACTACAGCCCTCATATACAGTGACTCTCCCTTTATGTGAATAAAGTGAATTCTTTTAATATTTCCTACAGGAAAGACATATATATATATATATATATATATATATATATATATATATATATATATATATATATATATATATATATATATATATATATATATATATATATATATATATATATATATATATATATATAGATGTCACGTAGGGTTTATATTCATTTAATTTCCTACATCTTCTTCCTATTCTTTCACATAAACTCTCTCTTTTAATATCTCTGTATTTTTTTTTCCTGTGTATTTTTCATCCATTCGTTTTGCGAATATTATTCTCATATAATTCGCAAACTTTACCTGTTTCTTTCTCTTAAACTGAGAATCGCGCTAGGACGATATTACGTAGATGTCAGGGCTGCAGGGCGTCAGAAGGCGTGATAAGTCGGTTCGCTGAACACAGGACGTAGCAAATCGTCTACATTCTCACCGAGCGCGCGAGCTTCTTCTCGGCATTAGTCCCGGTGAGGTGTGATACTTTACATCTGCACCGGTCAGTATCCAGACATCTGTCTGGAAAATCCCAAACTGACACGGCGCTCACTTGGGCAATGGAGTCAGGCTGTCTGGGATTTGAAACTGACACGCGTACATCGTGGTCAGTAGGTGACAGTTACGACACGCGTTAAGCGGACGTAAATGTTGGGAGTAGGGGAGATAATTTCGCTTGGCGAAATAAGTTTGGGCCCTTTGTCTGATTTTAAGATATTGGCCAAGTTTGAAACTTTAATTTCATTCTCGCTCATAGACTCCACAGTAGATAGGTCGCTCGAAAAACAGAATAGCTGTTAGCGAAGGTCTCAGTTCGTTTCGGCAATTTGTCGAACTTCTAGACTTCCAGAAATATTTTCAGCATTTTTATTCTTAAGTTGTGCGACTACCTGTAATTCTGTGGTTGAGGTAATTAATATGATAGATATATAGATTTTGTGAGTGTTAAAGTGTTAAATCGCTTAATTCATTTTAATCTATTTCTTTAGCGCAGAAGAGAAATAAAGTGGTAGGCTATTATATTTTCTAGGGAAACATTCAGTGGAAAGCAGACTAAAAATTTTAATTTCTAGCTTATAACGGCAATTGTAGCTATTTATGAATTTAATTTAACTGCTAATACTCAGTCGAGTGTATTTTTCTAAACTAACGTATAAACTCTAGAATCCAGCCTCATGAATGATGACGGGATACGCACGTGTTCCTAATTTATGAGGATTGCTGATTTTTAAATATAACTTACGTCACGGGAAGTTTAAATGATAAGCAAAGCTCTCTGCTTGCAAGTTTAAATGTAAGTTATAACCAGTTCAGATTCTGTTTATTATATTATATGTGTTATTTTTCCTCCACACAGTGAAAGTTTTGGGGTGACCCTAACTTTACCAGCACCTAGTAGTAGTTTCCATACTTGTGAAGAAATAGACAGTCCTTATTTTGAACCACGTGGGTTTTCTCAAGTAACACTGATCTGACGGTGCAAGTTAGACAGAAATACTAATATCCCTATAACGGGTTTTCAAAGACTGTAATGATAAATACTGGACCTTGGAGCCAGCACTTAAATTTCTTCTAGAAACTCTATATAATTTGCTGCCTGGTGGCGTGAATATTAACAATCATTTCCCGACTAGATTATATCTTGTGGACAAATCTGTGGTGTGACTAAAGTGAATCCTATACTGAGGGAAGGCACCGACCTGACATTCATCATTTTTTTTATAAACCTACGCTATTGACACTGTGCTCTGCTAACTCCCGCGCCTGGAATAATTGTTAGGTGACTTAATCAGACATTTGAACAAATTTGCATACCCAAGTAGTCGTTCCCGGAGACTCCAAGTTAATACGTCTTTTGGGACTGGGGACTTCTTGGCAGAAGACTGCATTTTTTGAGTCTGTGTGAAAATCTAAGATCAATGTGTTCCAAGAGGCAGCGAGCAAAGTCGTGAGTACCTGAATGAGAAGCCATGGCGGAATGAATGAGTGTACACTGGTCTGAGTGATATTTTCACTATTATATCTTTGACACCCTGTTGCTGTCCTCATTTTTTTTTTCCAATCTGCATAATTTGTTGCTAAGGCTAGAGTTCTTGTGTTTTTTTTGTCTTAGGTTAAATCAGATTTTTTTCCAAACTCTGTGCATATAATTACGAGATAAAACAAAGACAACTCTTAGACTCAAACCCTATGTATCTGTGACTCTGGCGCCATCATCTGTTCTCTTAACGGGGCCGGGCTAAACCTAGAGTTAACACCATAACGGGGCTATCATCCTTGCAACATTTCCTTGATTTTTTGATGACTATGTGTATATGTATTTTCCTTGATGTACTTTCTTTGATGTTGTGAGCCGATTTTTCCTGATAATAAAATCGCTCTTGAACTTGATAATCGTGTTTGGTCAGCTCGTTCTAGAAATATATATATCATTGTTATAGTTTTCCCACGTCTGTGTGTTTACCTGTCGTCACGTGTATGTGCGTGCCTGTGAGTGATAGAAATATACGTAATATGTATATTGGTGTAGTCTGTCTGACGCTGTAACAACTGTTGTAGAAGATAGGTGAGAGAGAGAAGAATTCTTTTCGCTTTCAGAGACAGCCACTATATCAAATCTATCATCTCACGTGTGTGGAAATTCTATTACCTTTCACTAACTCTCACTGAGTCTATCACCTATTCAAACCTATTCAGAAGGGACCAAACCTAGTCTTAATTCTCCTATCGGAAATCTACGACAAATGGGGGCTCGTCCGACGGATTTTTGAACTTAGAATAGGAAGACGAGTACGACAAATGAGGGCTCGTTTCCGGTCTTTGAACTTAGAATAGGAAGACGAGTACGACAAACGTGCACTCGTCTATCTGGATTTTGTATTTAAGATTCTTATTCTGTAATAGAGTAAGAGTGTGAGGTCTTGTGAGTTGTGTTCCCCATTAAAAAAAAAATTACCCCCTAGACTAGCGATCTGTTTACGGGCGTGCTGACCACACAAACTAATAAGTTTTTTTTCCACAGCATCTTTGAATAATATACATTTTGGTTACAGGTTGATTTTGTCGGGATATATGTTAACTGCTGATTGTAATACTAAATGCTGGTAAAGTGGTGAGTGTATAACATTCACTGGGTACTGAGGCAGAACGGCGTTTGAACTAAGTTAAGGAGTGTGTTTCGGACTTTTTTGTCCAGATTAATTCCCTCCCTTACCCGATCTGACTTCAGGGGCGAACTTATAGTGGATTTTTAAAAATTAAGGGATTATTTTTCTCTTTAATTTTTGCAATATTCTTTTGCTTTTCCACTGTAGCAACTTATTTTTCAGTAGTAATCTTAACTACCATTTATTTGGCGTAGTCGTGTTTTGCATTGAGTGCTTTATTGCCGATAATAGCAGCGATAGTTAGATTTTACTTTGGAGGAGGTATCCCAGGGTTAAGGATATCATCTTTTGATTTTTGGAATTTTTTTCTCGTAAGTGGTAGGAACCAGGTTAGTCTTTTTCCTATTTTCTATCTCCACGTGTCTCAGTCACTGACATAATATGGCCGAGAGGGCAAAGCTTAGACAACTCCTCAGGGACGAAGCGAGAGAGGAGGGACTGGAAGGAGAAGAAGCGAAAGCATTTGTCAGAGACGAACTTGAGAGATATGATGCGGAGAGGAAAGCAGCTGAAGCTAAAGAGGAAAAAGAAGAACTCAAGAGGAAAGAAGCAGAAGCTAGAGAGAGGGAAAGAGCAGACCGTCTATTACAGCAGAAGAAGATGGACGAGGAAATGGAAATTCGCAGGATGCAGCATGAGGAAAAGGAGAAGGAGAGACAGCACGAGAAGGAGAGGGAGGAGAGACAGCTTGAGGAAAAAGAGAAACAGAGACAGCATGAGCTGGCGCTTAAGACTCTAGAGTTCCAAAGCCGTGGTGCTGCCTCTACCTCCAGCAATGGAGAGTCTTCTCCTCACTCCTCCTTAACTGACCCTGCTAACACTCAATCTCTTCAACTAAATGCTATGTCTTTCACTCTTGAATCTTTTCCTTGTCCAAATGAGAAGATTGACACATGGTTAGAAAAATTTGAGAAAATTGCAACTCTGTACGGGTTAGAGAGGTCGCGTTGGAATATGAAACTTTCCCAGGCCCTAAAAGGTTCCGCTTATGATGTTTATTCTAAGCTGGAAAGTAGCCAACAAGACGACTACGATGTGTTGAAGAAAGCGTTACTGGAGCGCTTTGAAATGAACGCTCGCAAGTTTTTGCAACTGTTTCGCAACAGCCGGAAAGAGAATTCTGAAACTTTTCACCAGTTCTCATCTCGTCTTAAGGGATATCTAACAAAGTGCCTTGAGCTTTCGCAGCTCCCCTCTACCTATGAAGGTCTTGAGGAACTTGTTCTAACTGAACAAATAAAGAACACTTTGTCTGCTGATACCCGGAGATTTCTCGCTGAGCAGGGGGCAGAAAAACTTGAAGACATTTTGGAAAAGTCTGAGCGTTATCACAATGCGCTGGCTGAACTACCGGCCACAAAGCGGAAACCGACAGAGGAGCATTTTCGAAAACATAACCTAGAGCAATCTTCTCAGGCTTCTAACCAAAACAACCACAGAGAAACTGGACCTCAAAACCCCCCTCCTGAAAAATCCAAGTTCTACAAGAACAAGTACCCCAACCACCCCAAACAGTCTGATCAACCCGACCGCCCTACATGGCAGCGTAGCCAGAAAGGACAAGGTGGCAAAGGGAGAACCCCTGAGCACGGGACATATGATCAGACCGAGCACACCGAGCCTAAACGCATCGGATGCTTATTAACAGTCTCGCAAGGCGGAATTATTGACAGTGATTCCCAACCTCTTGGGGATAGACCCTCAACGCGAGGTATTGTTACTTTGAACGGTTCTCAAACTTCTTGCTTATTTGACACGGGGCTTTCTTACGATTGCATTGTTGCCAGAAACCTGGTCAAACCCGGTCAAGAGACAGCAGAGACCGTCCAACTTTGTGGAGTTCGTAAGAGTGAGGCACCTACAGCGCTTCCCATCGCATTGGTGGAGATACACTCTGACTTTGTCAGAGGTGTGATCAAAGCGGCTGTTATGGATGATCCCATCTACCCAGTCATACTTGGCGGGAGATACGTGTGTATTGGGAAACCGGAAGAGCCGATTGTGGCAGCTGTAACTACAAGAGGGCAAACCAAGAAGGAACGGGAGCCTGCGCCAAATTTGTTACCTATGGAACTTAAAGAAGCGCAATACAAGGACCCGACTTTGGCACCCTGCTTTAGGAAACTGCCCATGGCGAAGGAACCAACACAGCACGGGGACATTTTTTCTAAGGATGGCGTACTTTATCGGAGAATGGGCAAGCCTGACCAAGGTTACAACCAGCTCCTAGTACCGAAACAGTACAGAAGCCAAATCCTAGAAATGGGGCACTCTCTTCCCTTTAGCGGACATATGGGACAGAACGCCACAAACCAACGTATAACCACTCATTATTGGTGGCCTGGAGTGAATACTGATATTATCAGATATGTCAAATCCTGTGCCCAGTGCCAACGTGTACCACCCAAGCAACGGACCCCCCCAGTCCACATGGGTGAAATGCCAATAATGGGAACACCATTCGAACGGGTTGTGATCGACATTTTAGGGCCTTTCGAAAGGACTAAAAGAAGGAACAGGTTCATCCTGACCTTAGTCGATACATGCACTTTATGGGCAGAAGCTATCCCGCTAACATGCGCAGATGCCAAGCATGTCGCAGAAGCCCTCGTGCAGATTTTCACTCGGTTGGGATTCCCTCAGCAAGTGTTGACGGATAACGGATCTCCATACCGAAACCTGTTGATGGATGAGATCTTTAAGATCTTGAGGACCCAACACATCCACACTAAGCCATATACTCCGGCGGGAAATGGGCTCGTGGAACGTGCTAATGGAAACCTCACCATGATGCTACGTAAGCTGGCACAAGTGAAACCTGAAGATTGGGATCTCTGTATTCCTGCAGCATTATTTGGCTACAGAGAATCTCCTCATACTTCCACAGGATTTCCGCCAGCTACACTCTTATTTGGCAGACCCATTAAGGGCCCGCTTGAAGCCTTACTTCAGTCTCTGACAGACGAGAAGGCTGATGAGACAGTTGTCTCAGCCAGAAAATATGTGTCGGTTTTAAAGGAAAGGTTGAAACTAGGGTGGGACCTAGCAACGACTAACTTTAAGCGAGCTCGCACAAAGCACGCTAACCGATACAGGAAAGTCGCGGAAGAGAGAGAACTGGAAGCAGGAGAGAAAGTTTTGGTGTTACTCCCTACTGAGAACAACCAACTGAAGATCGGATGGCAAGGGCCGTTTACCGTCCTGAAAAAGATTTCTAAGGCTAACTACCAGATCTCTATTGAAGGAAAGGAGAAGGTTTTCCATTTAAATCTCTTAAAGAGATACTTGGAAAAACCAGGGCCAACCTCCGACCATCTCCTGACGATCGCCAAAACTGACGAAGATGACGATAGTGGCAGGGATATTCCACCGCTATCACAGGAAATCTTTCAAAAATGTCAGAAGCGGCGACGCTCTTTCAAGCGCGCATGGGAGACATTCCGGGGGAAGGAAACTTTGAGGAGTGGACTTGAGTAGGAACTGGACAGAGATGGAGGGGGAAGATGAGAGGGAAGAGGACAGACACCCCGAAGCTACGGTTATAGGAAATTAAACTCCATAACGTAGACATGGAGTGCTTCCATATCTTAAAGGGGGGAGGCTCTGTCACGTAGGGTTTATATTCATTTAATTTCCTACATCTTCTTCCTATTCTTTCACATAAACTCTCTCTTTTAATATCTCTGTATTTTTTTTTTCCTGTGTATTTTTCATCCATTCGTTTTGCGAATATTATTCTCATATAATTCGCAAACTTTACCTGTTTTCCTTTCTCTTAAACTGAGAATCGCGCTAGGACGATATTACGTAGATGTCAGGGCTGCAGGGCGTCAGAAGGCGTGATAAGTCGGTTCGCTGAACACAGGACGTAGCAAATCGTCTACATTCTCACCGAGCGCGCGAGCTTCTTCTCGGCATTAGTCCCGGTGAGGTGTGATACTTTACATCTGCACCGGTCAGTATCCAGACATCTGTCTGGAAAATCCCAAACTGACACGGCGCTCACTTGGGCAATGGAGTCAGGCTGTCTGGGATTTGAAACTGACACGCGTACATCGTGGTCAGTAGGTGACAGTTACGACACGCGTTAAGCGGACGTAAATGTTGGGAGTAGGGGAGATAATTTCGCTTGGCGAAATAAGTTTGGGCCCTTTGTCTGATTTTAAGATATTGGCCAAGTTTGAAACTTTAA
Source organism: Oreohelix idahoensis (assembly GCA_024509875.1). Taxonomy (NCBI): domain Eukaryota; kingdom Metazoa; phylum Mollusca; class Gastropoda; order Stylommatophora; family Oreohelicidae; genus Oreohelix; species Oreohelix idahoensis. The sequence goes on from JAMPIV010004081.1 coordinate 49,941, forward strand.
TTTCATTCTCGCTCATAGACTCCACAGTAGATAGGTCGCTCGAAAAAAAAACAGAATAGCTGTTAGCGAAGGTCTCAGTTCGTTTCGGCAATTTGTCGAACTTCTAGACTTCCAGAAATATTTTCAGCATTTTTATTCTTAAGTTGTGCGACTACCTGTAATTCTGTGGTTGAGGTAATTAATATGATAGATATATAGATTTTGTGAGTGTTAAAGTGTTAAATCGCTTAATTCATTTTAATCTATTTCTTTAGCGCAGAAGAGAAATAAAGTGGTAGGCTATTATATTTTCTAGGGAAGCATTCAGTGGAAAGCAGACTAAAAATTTTAATTTCTAGCTTATAACGGCAATTGTAGCTATTTATGAATTTAATTTAACTGCTAATACTCAGTCGAGTGTATTTTTCTAAACTAACGTATAAACTCTAGAATCCAGCCTCATGAATGATGACGGGATACGCACGTGTTCCTAATTTATGAGGATTGCTGATTTTTAAATATAACTTACGTCACGGGAAGTTTAAATGATAAGCAAAGCTCTCTGCTTGCAAGTTTAAATGTAAGTTATAACCAGTTCAGATTCTGTTTATTATATTATATGTGTTATTTTTCCTCCACACAGTGAAAGTTTTGGGGTGACCCTAACTTTACCAGCACCTAGTAGTAGTTTCCATACTTGTGAAGAAATAGACAGTCCTTATTTTGAACCACGTGGGTTTTCTCAAGTAACACTGATCTGACGGTGCAAGTTAGACAGAAATACTAATATCCCTATAACGGGTTTTCAAAGACTGTAATGATAAATACTGGACCTTGGAGCCAGCACTTAATTTCTTCTAGAAACTATATATAATTTGCTGCCTGGTGGCGTGAATATTAACAATCATTTCCCGACTAGATTATATCTTGTGGACAAATCTGTGGTGTGACTAAAGTGAATCCTATACTGAGGGAAGGCACCGACCTGACATTCATCATTTTTTTTTAAACCTACGCTATTGACACTGTGCTCTGCTAACTCCCGCGCCTGGAATAATTGTTAGGTGACTTAATCAGACATTTGAACAAATTTGCATACCCAAGTAGTCGTTCCCGGAGACTCCAAGTTAATACGTCTTTTGGGACTGGGGACTTCTTGGCAGAAGACTGCATTTTTTGAGTCTGTGTGAAAATCTAAGATCAATGTGTTCCAAGAGGCAGCGAGCAAAGTCGTGAGTACCTGAATGAGAAGCCATGGCGGAATGAATGAGTGTACACTGGTCTGAGTGATATTTTCACTATTATATCTTTGACACCCTGTTGCTGTCCTCATTTTTTTTTCCAATCTGCATAATTTGTTGCTAAGGCTAGAGTTCTTGTGTTTTTTTGTCTTAGGTTAAATCAGATTTTTTCCAAACTCTGTGCATATAATTACGAGATAAAACAAAGACAACTCTTAGACTCAAACCCTATGTATCTGTGACTCTGGCGCCATCATCTGTTCTCTTAACGGGGCCGGGCTAAACCTAGAGTTAACACCATAACGGGGCTATCATCCTTGCAACATTTCCTTGATTTTTGATGACTATGTGTATATGTATTTTCCTTGATGTACTTTCTTTGATGTTGTGAGCCGATTTTTCCTGATAATAAAATCGCTCTTGAACTTGATAATCGTGTTTGGTCAGCTCGTTCTAGAAATATATATATATCATTGTTATAGTTTTCCCACGTCTGTGTGTTTACCTGTCGTCACGTGTATGTGCGTGCCTGTGAGTGATAGAAATATACGTAATATGTATATTGGTGTAGTCTGTCTGACGCTGTAACAACTGTTGTAGAAGATAGGTGAGAGAGAGAAGAATTCTTTTCGCTTTCAGAGACAGCCACTATATCAAATCTATCATCTCACGTGTGTGGAAATTCTATTACCTTTCACTAACTCTCACTGAGTCTATCACCTATTCAAACCTATTCAGAAGGGACCAAACCTAGTCTTAATTCTCCTATCGGAAATCTACGACAATATATATATATATATATATATATATATATATAATATAATATATATATATATATACATAATAATTTTTTAGTTATTGGGCAAATTGTCCCAAAATTTTAATTGTTCTTTTCTGTACACTATCTTGTCCTTATTTTCAAAGACCTGTCCACAAGCTATGAATGGACAGGCAAAATACATTGTAAAGAAGATTTGTTCAAAGAAAAACTTAACTGCTAGTTTTATTATCTTCTTTATAGAAACTTAAAGTGTTTGACTGTTGTGTACCATCTTTTCATTTCTCCCCTAGACACTAGGTACACCATACACTAGAGCCAGAATAGTGACCGTGTGAGACCTAGGGAGGTAGCGGTAGGTTCTCTGCACATAATTCATCATCATCATTTATAGAGTCAGAGGCCTACATGTGCTTGACCTCACACGGTTAAAGCAGACACCTTTTCATTCTTTTAGGATACCATCATAACCTCCCCAGCAAAATTAACTTTGCTACAGGGGATTATGTTGAATAATACCGATGTTTACATGACATATTCAAGTATATTGTGTATAAATTTCATGCTTTTTGAATAAACAGCTCCTGAGAAAAACGATGTGGTGCATTACTTTCTGAACGCCCCTCGTATATATATATATATATATATACATATACATATACATATACATATACATATACATATACATATACATATATATATATATATATATATATATATATATATATATATATATATATATATATATATATATATATATATATATATATATGTATATGTATATGGGTATTGCATGCTGAGCATGATAAGAATTATAGGGATTAGGCACAAGATATTAGTGTTTGGACTGTATTAAGCAGATCTTGGTTGGTGACGGTATTCGGCCAAAAGATTCGGTGAATTTTTCTTAGGCATGTTGTGTGAAAAGATGACAATTTCGACATTTCCTTCTCTGTAACTCTCCAGCATTCCACACCATAGAGAAGCACAGAAGGCACACAGCTCTGATATAATCTTAATTTTGTCCTTGTGCTGTACAGAGAGGACTTCCAGATGTTGTTTAGACTAAAAAAGACTGTTCTTGCTCTGTTCATTCTGTTGTTGATGTCTTTGCTTGCTCCGCCGTCTGGTGTTACTATGCATCCTAGGTATATGAAGGTGTCTGTCATACAGAATACTGCATGAGGAAAAGTTTTCATAATATGAACTTTGAATATATTGGCTGACATTTGAGGCGCCAATAAACAACCACGCGATTGGAAGATTTTGTCAGAACGCCATGCAGGAAGCGTGAGCCGATAGTTTCGATATAGTGTAGAACATCTAGCATATGGCACTGCATTCCAGAAATCGTCACAAGTAGACATCTAGGACCCTGCCTCAGGAAAGAATAGAGTCCGGATTCTGAATTTTTAGGAACGGAAAAACATATTTGAGCATCTTTTATCCACTGGAAAAGAAAACTCGTCAATATTATTACGAAACCGGACTCCTACAGAAACTTCTCACAAGTCACAGAGGAATTCTAGAATAAGAAATAATATCCCAGACGTGTGTTCGAGGAATTTGTGTTTTGCGAAGACTATTTACCTGAGCAAGGCGTCTAAGATTTGCCTAGTTACTAGGGTGAGTTGTACATATTTTTTATACTTTGAATTTTACTGGTTTATACTAGCTAGGAGTGTTAAAGATTCATACGAGGTTGGCAGCTCAGCATGTGAACAGGATACATTCATGATCTACCACAGCAAGCGCTGGTGATTGCTTCATGCTAGTTCTCACGGAAGAACCAAAAGCAGAGGTAATTCCAGACTCCGAGATAGGAAGTGGATGATGATGACATCATTTGTATATTATCATTTGAAATGAGATGTATGTATGTTTTAAATTGTTCCTTCAGGCACAAGCACTTGCCGCTGTCCAGTTGAAATTTTTTCCATTACATTAACTAAAAGAATGGTGATATTGTTATTATATCCCCTGAGTTATATGATATACACTCAGGGAGAGTACAAATTCTGATTTTTTTTAAATCGGTGACGGACAGCGAGGAAAGGCGCCTGATCTAAATCAGGAAATACAAATACTTAGCAGCTGAATGTGTTCTTTTATTCCCTCTAAAGTAGGCCTGCACCGAATATTCGATTCGGTGCCGAATAATGCATTAAATGAACTAATCGTATTCGGCCGAATAGTACGCTGCCATCAAATACGAATAGTAAATTTAGGTCAACCCGCGACGTGATAATTTTAGACCCAGAAAGTAGGCTGACTTTAAGTTTCAATTGGTCCCGCTACTAACTCAACACACTACGCCTTGCGATGCATACTTTAGCGTGTAGCGGGTTGCATCGGCTGACTAGGCAGAGGGAACAAAGTCGTGGGCAATAGACAGTGCAAAGGCAACGAAAGTACATCACGCCACCGGCAAAATGATGGCACTAGACATTCAGCCATATTCTATCGTGCAAGATGTCGGTTTCAGGTTTCTGGTTGGTTTGTTGAAGCTGAGATACACAATGCCAAGCAGGAATTTTTTTTACTGACATAATTATTCTTAACATGAATAACTCTGTTAGGGTTAATATCCTGCACAACGATATCTCGCCGCGCCTCCAGCAAACGTCCCAAGTGAGCGTCTGTTCAGCACTGCAGGCAACACGTTTTCAGATAACAGATGGTGTCTTTTGGCATAGAATGTTGAAAGACTCGTTTTTTTTTAACGCCAATGCACGTTTCATGCAGCAATTTAAAAAGTGATTAATGGCAATTTGCCGTATTTTTTGTAACGTATAATTAATAAAAATGTCAGTAGATCTATTGAACACAACTTTATTTGCCCAACATTCACTCACTATTCGTATTCGTGTATATATATATATATATATATATATATATATATATATATATATATATATATATATATATATATATATATATATATATATATATATATATATATATATATATATATATATATATATATATAAATATATATATATATATATATATATATATATATATATATATATATATATATATATATATATATATATTCGGGGACTAAGTGTTGTCCTAATGAATCGTTTTGTTTGCTTAATAAATACAAATATATTTTAAAGGGGTAACACATACTTCACTATTTCATCTGTCAACTTAAAATCTGACTTTTCTTCTTACTGTGATATATATATATATATATATATATATAGGGGCAAAGTCTACAGACAGGGGGTATGATGTGCTGGTGTTGTGGGTAGTGGGTTTCCCCCCTTGCTTCACCCTAGGCCTAGTGAATTCTGTTCATGAAAGGAGCGACCATTGCGGTGTTCATTCAGCCATATTCTATCGTGCAAGATGTCGGTTTCAGGTTTCTGGTTGGTTTGTTGAAGCTGAGATACACAATGCCAAGCAGGAATTTTTTTTACTGACATAATTATTCTTAACATGAATAACTCTGTTAGGGTTAATATCCTGCACAACGATATCTCGCCGCGCCTCCAGCAAACGTCCCAAGTGAGCGTCTGTTCAGCACTGCAGGCAACACGTTTTCAGATAACAGATGGTGTCTTTTGGCATAGAATGTTGAAAGACTCGTTTTTTTTAACGCCAATGCACGTTTCATGCAGCAATTTAAAAAGTGATTAATGGCAATTTGCCGTATTTTTTGTAACGTATAATTAATAAAAATGTCAGTAGATCTATTGAACACAACTTTATTTGCCCAACATTCACTCACTATTCGTATTCGTGTATATATATATATATATATATATATATATATATATATATATATATATATATATATATATATATATATATATATATATATATATATATATATATATATATATATATATATATATATATATATATATATATATATTCGGGGACTAAGTGTTGTCCTAATGAATCGTTTTGTTTGCTTAATAAATACAAATATATTTTAAAGGGGTAACACATACTTCACTATTTCATCTGTCAACTTAAAATCTGACTTTTCTTCTTACTGTGATATATATATATATATATATATATATATATATAGGGGCAAAGTCTACAGACAGGGGGTATGATGTGCTGGTGTTGTGGGTAGTGGGTTTCCCCCCTTGCTTCACCCTAGGCCTAGTGAATTCTGTTCATGAAAGGAGCGACCATTGCGGTGTTAGTCTCTTGGCCTAGCAAAACCTCTCATACCCCAAGATCGTTGTGCGTGGTGAAGAGCCACACCCTCCTCGAGGTAGTCCTGGTAACTGAGGGTGCGAATCCTCAGGCTAAACACAACGGATCTAGAGGAGCAAACCTCGATAATAAAACCGGTGCACTACACCGTACACGCCCTCTGTGGGTGGGAAGGAGCCAGATGGATACTGAACAAGTCTTGGGAGTGGGAACGAGTGTGGACTGCTCCCTGAAGATCGGAACCCATCGTACAGGCACAGAGACTCAGGACGTGACGATCCTATTGCCTTCAACTCTTGGTCACATGCCTAGAGCCTCGGAGAACTCGGCGTAACCAGCAGGCAATTTGGTGGCGGGGGAAAGAGCACTGTGAGCCCTACCTTGGCTACGTATCACAAGGAGACGCAGAAACACCCCCTTTATCTCCCCCAGAGCTGGCACAGTACACTTCTGGCTTCTACCCGGGGCGTTAGGAAATCCACAGGCACCCCAGCATCACAATGCCAAGAAGATGACAAAGTTGGAATTTACTAACTCAAACCTGGCAGAGCAAGTCCTCCAACAGATGCGGCCGATGCTGGGCCCACTGGCGCGTGGACACGTCCCGATCCCCATCGAGACTTGCCCGGGGAGCCCACCCCGGCTCAAAAAAGCAGAGAAGGCCACTCTCCAAACCTCCGATGTCTTGCGGGCAGTGTTAGGATGTGCAAGAACATGGACAGGAAGACTCCACAACTTCCCCACTGAAGACACGCCCACGGCGA